>SNQN01000542.1:14365-76438 GCA_008642245.1 Bassia scoparia
AAAAAACCTAAATCAATGAATTCAATTGACAATCCATTGAACAAAATCCTAATTCGTACAAGAATATTGCAATTTGAGGCAACAATTAAAGCTAAATAAGAAAAATTGAGCAAAGAGAATACCTAAATGAATCGCTTGAAATTGAGCAAGATTGGAATGCAATTGAACAAGAAGCAAGAATGGAGTCAAAAGGAGGAAGAATCGTGGTTAAGCAGACTTTTAAAAGAGAAAARGCAAGAAGTGGGACCCACATAACGAAATTTGTTAACGGACCTAACAGAAGGTGGGAATTTTGAAATTTTCCGAGACTTCAAGGTGGGAGTTTTTAATTTCTTTAACCTAAGGTAGGAGTTTCAAAATAGGCTAGACTTCTAGGTGGGAATTATCAATTTTTCCTTTTTATTGTTTATATGACTCCAAAGTTTACGTTCAAGTCAACTCAGCTACCCAATGAAGTCTTCGATCAATTATTATTTGCAGCATGGATATATAGAATATATTTACAGCATCATCATACAAATATATATACAATGACAGTGTTGATCATATAATGAAATGATGAACTCTACATTTATCAACATCCACTCCTTTTGTTTTCTTACCTTGTTGTCCCTCCTGTTATTTTTTGTTCCACCGTCAAAGGGTGAGAATAATAATGCAAACTTCACAGTGCTGATGGCAACGGGGCGGATCGGAGTCGGATTCTGCTACATCCGACTCCGACCCTTCAGAAATTCGGATTTTAAATTCGACTCCGACTCCGACTCCGACATCCGACTCCGACCCTCTGAATCCGATCCGAGTTTTATCAGAAGCCTCCGACTCCAAATCCGACCCGAATCCGAGTTTTTCCTTTATTTTTTAATTTTTCGAATTTGTTTTAAAATTCATTAATAATACTACCTAATACCCTTTAGGCTTAGGGTAACATAGCAATTTTTAAATAACTTTAACACAACAATTCATAACACACAATCAAAATAATAATAAAAAATTTCAAATTACAATAAAAATAAAAATGAAAAACATAACAATTTTGTAAATTTTTTCTAAATTAGTACAAGAATTAAATATATATAACTTATCTAAAAAATTACAAGTCCATACAAATCTTCTACAATCCTCCAAATCCATACAATTGATACAAATCTTCTACAATCCTCCAATTAAGTCCATACTCCTTTATCTATTCAAGTTAAAATTGCTCACCTTCAAAATCACCAAAAAAACATAAAAAAATAATTGATTAGTAAATTTATAATAGAATTAAACACGAAAATAATCAGAATTAAACACGAATTAATAATCAGAAGCAAACGAAAGTGGTTTGTTGACGAAAAACAGCAACAAAAACAAAATTTCGCACCAAAATTCAGCAACAATCCGCAACAAAATACACGAAAATATAATCGACATTAAAAATAATCATACCAGAAAACAAAATTTCGCTAAATACATTCTAAAACCCAGCAAAAATAATGACATTTCGCACCAAAATTCAGCAACAATTTGCATTAAAATACAACAAAATACATTCTAAAAATCGAAACCAAACTACAGCAAAATACATTCTAAAAATCGAAACCAAACTATGCAAAATGAAGCAAATCGACATTAAAAATAATCAGAAAGACATGAAAATAATAAGAAGCAAACGAAAACAGAATACGAAAAAAAAATTAACGACATTAAAAAAAATCAAAACAACACGAAAAATACCTTAGATTGTTGACGATTGACCGATTGTTGGCGATTTGTTGACGATTGTTGGCGATTTGTTGACGATTGTTGACGAAAATAGCAGCAGGTGAGAGCGTGAGAGGAGAGTGAGTAGTCTGAGTACTGAGTAAACGTGAAAGGAGAGAGAGAGAGCAGCAGCAGTTTCAATTTGTTAGGGTTTTTTGGTTTGAATGTTTAAGATGGGTAATGGACTAATGGGCATTGGGCTTATTATTATTATTATTATTATTATTATTATTATTATTATTATTATTATTATTATTATTATTATTATATATAATTTAAATATAAAGTGTCTTTATTTTTATTGTTTATAACAAATAAATTTTTCATCCACATTTACAATTAATATGAAGTGTGTAGTTTAAACTTTATTTTGATAGAAAAAACAAATTTATTTAAATTCAAAGATCGAAAGTGGTTTAGAAATTTTATAGATATAAAGTGATTATTTGAGTTATCATAAATTCTCTCTTCAACTACTTTCAGTATTTAATAAAGTTCAAACTTCAATTAGGTATAATTCATAATAATCAAAACTCAAACGTATCAATAAATAAAAATAATTTCACTTCAACAAATCCAGTTGCACGAGAACAGAGCATAAGTTGAATGAAAATGCTTATTAGTACTTTTAGTAAATATCAATAAGTTATTATATGTTTACATAAGTTCAAATAAGTAAAAATAAGTTGAAAGAGCTGACCCACGGTGTAAACTTCTAAATTTCTAATGAATCTATCATTACTCCGTGAATGATGAGTGAATGGTTATTCAAGATATGAAGTTGAATTTTTAATTTAAATCAATTTATCACATAGTGAAGTATCGATCCATACAAAGTTAAACTTTTGAATTTTGATCAAGAATAAATTGTAATTTGCGATAGCATTCAGTGTTGCAATATTAGTTCGAGAAATTAAAAAGGTTTAACTGTTCTTTAACTATTAAAATACAAGAATACAATATGGTAAATCTACCAAATTAAAAGGAAACATAAATTGAGCTTTAATTTACGAAGATCATTAATTCATAAATCTAACAAATAATCAAGATCTAAAACTTTGTAAATCTACCAAATTATTCTCAAATTATACAAAACTAAGAAGAGAATAAGGGCGCACAGCACAGTAAATATAAAAAATATACTTCCTCCAGTTTTTTTAGGTTGCCCCATTGTGAAAAAATTCGAAAATCGAGGCAAAATTTGGTGAATTGATGAGGTGTATTGATGGGTATTTTAATAATGTAAGTGGGTCCAAAAAAAGAGAGAAAAGAAGTTAAAGTAAGTGTATTGATGAATATTTTAATGGATAAGAGTGGGAAAAGTTATGTGGACCCCACAAAAAGAGTGATTGAAGATGGATTATATGAATATTTTAATGTGGTCCCCAATCCAAAAAGGATAAAAAAAGAAGAGTGTGCATCTTTTGGAAATTTCCCTAAATGAACAATGGGCAACTAAAAAACGGAGGAAGTACAAAAATTATGAAATTGAAAACTGACCTTTATTTACCGAATTGAGAACTACCCGACATATTTGTATACCTTCGACAAAATTATCGCGTACTTCGAAGCTTTAATTTAAGCAACAACATTCAAATCAACAATGGAAATTTAGAATAAACAGATAATCTCACTCTGTAAAGGATTTGAGGATTATTAGTAAATAAACAAAAATCGTGCGAATTGGAAATGAAAGAGTTGAGTTGTTTTGAAACTCCAAGTTAGGAGAACACTTTTTTAAATAAATAATAAATAAAAGGAAGAGATTTGAATAATTTGAGATAGAATATATTGTAAATATATATTCTTGTTGTATATAATATAATTATTAGGGTAGAATTTTTTATTCTATTGTATATTTATATTTTTCTAATTTACCTAATAGAGGTTGGTATGTATGTAAATTATCGATCAATAATACTTTAGACAAATCATTCTTTCACGGTATCACGAGTTTAGGTTTATTTCTTTGACCTACTCCTCTTCCGCTATCTCTTCTCCTCTGTTAAGTGATAAAGTTTCTCTCCTGATTTTAGAGATCTGGGCTCGATTCTCACCCACCCTTGTGGTCTCTTAACACCAAAAATAAAAAATAAATTATTAATCAATTTATAATTACCTTTGTAGCTTTTGTATAGACTCTAATTGGTCCCCTAACATTACCATGAAAAATAAACCATTGAACCCAATCTTAAATAATTAAATAGACTCATATAAGTTGTCTTACATAGGGATGCAAGTGGGGCGGGTCAAGTAGGGAGACCGCCCATCCCGCCCCATCCCCGCCCAACGGGGCGGGGATGGGTCCAACTTGACGGGGATGGGGCGGGGAGGGGGATGAAATTGTACCCACCGCGGGGATGGGATGAGGATGGTTTTTGGCTACTGCGTTCGCCATCCCGCCCCGCCGCCCCGCATTTAAAGTTAATAATTGAATTTTTTATTTTTTTGGTTACTAATTGAAAATTTTATTTATATTTTCATTTTTGGGCCTTATTATATCTGATGTGAGTTAATTTTTTTTTGGCCTTTTTGTGTTATTTGGGCCTTTGAATGTTGTTATGTTGTGTTGGATTTCATGTGGTTCGTGTGAGGTGGGGATTGTGGGGCGTAGTGAGGCGGGGAAACGGGTATGGGAAGGTGGTATTGGAGGATCCCACCTGGTCTTGGGAGTGCCATCCGTATCCCGCGTGGCGGTCATCACGGGGATTCAATATGATTGTCCCGCCTGGGCGGGGAATGGGATAAAAGAAAATATCCGCGCGGGAGGGTACGGGAATGGGACTGCCATAAGTAGGTGGGGAATGGGATAGGAATTGCAATATCCGCCCCCGCCCGTTTGCATCCTAGTCTACACTTTACATTATAGAAAGAATAGAAAAAACTCACTTGTAAGTCTACGAGTTAATCACTCAATCGATCTATATCAACTGATTTCGAAAAGAAAACTTGTCATTGGTTAGCAAACGTCGAGCTCTAAAGAAGCCGCTTGAAATCGCATCACTCATTACTCCGACAAGAGTAAAACTCCCTTATTAACGAGCCAATTTGCCAATTCGACTAATTTTATAAAGTCACGACCGCAATTGAAATTAAGTTTCAAAAAAATCGGACCGAACACGGAAAAAAAAAGAGAAGGGTAGAAGCAGCATTGATTGGATCAAATACCAATATACAAGTACATTTATACATAACTAACTAAGCTTTACTCTTTTAAAAAACTAATTCGTGAGTCAAAAAATGGAGATGAACACCATGCCAAAAGTCGAGCTTCATGCCACCTCACGGTTCTGTTCGAAATTCCACCTTATGTATTCCCTCTTACTACCCTTTTTCTATTTTCTGCTGTTATAGTCCATTCTGTTATTATCTTTACTACTTTTTTCTTTTTTACTTCTGATTTCAAGAATCTGGGATTTTTCTGCATAATTTCAATTCCCACTTTGAGTTTCCTGATTTTTGCATATTGTAGCACTTGCCACTTGAATTGTGTAATTTAATCATATTTATAACCAATATTAGTTGAATTACGAGAAAAATGCTAAATTATTGAAACAAGTACAATCCTTTTATCCATTCTTGTTAACTAGATTTTGTTGCTTTCTTCCTTTTAAGTTTTTTCCTGTTTTTTTTAGCTTGAATTGCAGAGAACTTGCTAATTCTTACATGAAAAAGGGAATTCTTTTGTCAATTTTTCCTTGTTTATAGAGAAATTTGCTGCATAATATTTATACCCCTTTTATTTTATGATTTTTCTTTGTTAGCACTTAAATATTCTGAATTCCATTATATACCAACAATGAAGCTTGAATCACAGAGAACTTGCTAAAAATTGTGTGAGTTCCTTCATTTATAACCAATTCTTCCTTTAATCAGAATATATGCTGCACATTATTAATACACAATTTTAGTATTTTTTTTATATATTGCATTTTATAGGACTTAAATTGTGGTGGATTTTCCCATTATATACAAATGGTTGTGTTGAATTTCAGAGAACTTGCTAAGAGTTGGGTGAAAAGGGTATTATTGTTTTCTCTGATGTTGAGCATGTTATCCTCAAAGGTATGTGTTATTTTTATATTGCATATTGGGTTTTAATTTTCCTTTCTAACTTGAGGATTTACACTTTAGTATTTTTGTTATGCAGATGATAGATCTTGACTGTAATGTGTTCAAGTTGTTTGATTTGATCCACATTTTACTACTGATCAGCTACGTTACAAATCACAAAGAAGTATGATTCGTTTTTCTTAGTGATATAATGTTAATTATGTCTGCTTCAATCGTGAGTAGCTTATGATATTAGGAAGAACTACTGGAATAGTAGTCTGTCTAAGTCTGGAACATTATAAACTATGAGTTTTATATATCTGCCATCGGAATACCCTACAACGGGCGCTGAGCCTTAATTGAAAAACTGTTGATCTCTCAATTTAAAGATTAGCTAAATATGAAAATTCATGGTTTATTTTTAAAACAATTATGTTAACAAAGTATGGAGTTATTGATTTTGTGTGCTATTGGCACATAATAGAAACATCCTCAGGAGTCCAGGAACATCCGACTTCCTGGCTTTGTTAAATGTTTCAAATATCTACTTGAATTTACAACTTTAGATATCCTAAATATTTGGAGTTTGAGTACCCTTCTTCCAAAGTGAATTCTAATGTTAGAATGGGAAGTTTAACTATAATTCTCCCCATTTCTTGCCGAAGTTGAGATTGAACCTGTAGGGAGTTGATAAGGAAAATGATCATTGTAAAGACATAACATTTCACTTTAGATTACTGGAACTTGAGGTTCAAAAGTGAGATTTTCTAGAATCATTTAGAGTTAGCTTGCTTATGGAAGTTGCCACTATCTTGCATCCTTTTTTATTTCTTGTGATTATTGCTTTTTTCTATTAGTGTTGAAGACTTTGCTGCTTGAGAATGTTGTCTATTTGGAATTGAGAACTACTCTAAGGTAATAAGCTGCTAGTTGTTCGGCTTACATGTGATATTGATCTACTATGAAGATGGCAATTAACGTAAACTTTGGTCATGTTATTTGACGTTATTCATGGGAAAAATGTAGAGGAATGATTCTAAGAGAATGACCAAATTCTCTTACATAATGCGTAATTGAGGCTTAAGAAGTGTTGATTGCCATTGACATTGATTTTGCTTCAACTGAAGTTGCATCAGAGAAGAAAGGAAAGTCATGTCAAACGAATTTAATGTGTGTGTGTGGTGTTTCTGAAAAAAGATATATGTAAGACTTCTCCTTAGCATTGATCGACGCGAGACACTTGAAGCTGCGATTGAAACTTTATGTACTTGCTTCTAATGAGGCTTAGCTTTGGTTTTTGTTTGTTCCATGAGCATAGAAGATTGGAAAGCCTAATTTACTTCTCCTTTCCTATTCACTAATCATCTTTATTCGTATAAAATTTACAAACTGACTATAGGTTAAATTGGCATTGGAAATTGAGGGATGTTGGATTGGTTGGAATTGACCTATCTGGGAATCCAAATGTGGGAGATTGGTATATTCTCAATGCCAAGAATTCTTTTTCATTTGTACCATCAACGTGTACCTTGCTTAATTGTTCTAAAGGGTGTTAACTATGCATATGTTCGTTTTTGTGTGCAGGACAATTTATTTACCGCTTTGAGTTGCTAGCAGAACAGGTCTTCGTGTCCACTGGCACTGGTGGAGAGGTATATTGGTGGTCATATAGCCAATCCTTCTGGCAAGTCTTTCTTTCTTTGTTATCCAATAATATTGAAATGCTCTCATTAAATCTAACTCTAGTGCTGTCTAGGTCCCTAATAGGAGGAATTACATCGTAATGTGGTGGAACTTCTTCTCTGCAGGTTGGTCTGCCTGTCTGCTTGGAGAGGACTCGCCTCGGAAAAATATTAAAAAGCTATCCAATATCCCGGTTCGTGCCTTTACTTTATATGAAGTGTATCATTTACTGTTATTGTCACCATCTGTAAATACTTTGTGCAGCATGCCTGCTTGTTTTACATTAAATGTGTGAAATTGAGGCTTGAATCCATGCCCTGTAACCAGTGACCTAATCCTTGGTCAGGTATTTGATAGTKACCTGTGTCGTGGACCTTTGCTAGGATCCCTGTTCTCCAATATCTTAAAATAGGCTTTTGTCCTCCTTACCTTATTTTCACTTCTGGATTTTTTTTATTTTTTTGGAATTAATTCCTGACTACCTAGGCTCAACACTCGACAAAATTACACATAAATCTTGGGACAATCAGT
This sequence comes from Bassia scoparia, assembly GCA_008642245.1. Lineage (NCBI taxonomy): Eukaryota > Viridiplantae > Streptophyta > Magnoliopsida > Caryophyllales > Amaranthaceae > Bassia > Bassia scoparia. Next base: position 22,379 of record SNQN01000542.1, read on the forward strand.
TTCGATAGTTTAAGTTCAGGTCAATAAAGGCTACTCAAGTTCAGTTCACAGCTACAATAAGTTCTAGTAAGTTAAGAATTGTTATGCTTGAGGTGAATAAGTATAAACATGGAGAAATCAGTATAAGTATAGTTTAAGGTTCTTTTTTTTTTTTTGGGTGTGTATGAGCCACAAGGGCAGGTTACATTTACAATGGAGGAGCCATAAGTATAGTTATGTTTGTGGGCTGTTTCTCCTGTTCAGACAAGTATATATGGTGGCATTCCGTGGTATCCAGTCTTATTTTCCATTCCTGTCAAATGAATTCTGACCATAGTGTGGTAATTACCAAGAAACTTAGAATTTGCACTCCGCAGTGTGCATTTTATACATGGGAACACGGGCTCATTGGTTTACAGTGTCAGCAGCTATCTGTGACGGTTGTGCCCATCTATTAGATCGACCAATGGACTAGGCTTAATTATTGTTGATCATGCTGTTCAATTTTTCAGGTTGAGATCTGTTTGACATCTAACATCCGAACTAATACAATTTCATCCATTGATGTTCATCATTTTGGTGTGGCTCTTTTCTCTCTGAATCTTGAATTCCTCAAATTTTAGCCTATTCCTCAGCAAGCATAAGCTCTTTGACAACATATCTGCAATCTGCCCCTGATGCAAATGTTTGTCTTAACAGCGGAATTATACAACATGAATCATCCACTAATACTATGCACTGATGACTCTGGGGTGTTTTCTACCAGTCTATCTAAAGAATATTCCAAGCTTCTGCAGCATTCGTAAGTATCCTTTTCGATGCTGCATCCACGTATCCAAAGATTCCTTCTACTATACTGTACCTGTCTGTTCTGCTTGTTTCTGAACTTTTTAAAATCATGTGTGTGAAAGTCTTGGGAAGAAGGAATTGTTCCAGCTCGCAAGAAAGCGTTTGAGTTTTCATTCGCCGAATCAAGGTAAAGAGAAAATTGAAAGACTTCTTTGATGTGTAGCAGCAGAGCTTGACTTTCAATGATGTTTTACCTACATGACTGGACAATTTGTAGTATGTAGGCTAACTGTGTTCGGATTCTTAATCGATTATGTAATAACTTCGCTTTCAATGTGGAAAAATAGCCATCTTGATTTTACAGAATCAATTCAAGACTCTTAATTTGATTATTGCGTATTTAATTATATCAATCATATCCAATTTTCGACTACTCACGATAACACCTTTTCGTGATCAGATCAATTCACTTTGAAGTAAAAACTTACTCAACCTTATTCGGCTACACAGTATAATTACACACACGAGTAAATTAATAACCATGCCTAATCAAATCATGCAACAATAGCGTAAATACATTAAAGGCGCCCAATCAATAAACAATCCAACAAGATCGATTCAAAGGTTTGATTAGTACTGTAGTTACATAAACTGATAAGATCAGAAACATGATGACCAGAAACCCCAAGCAACAACCTCTAGCATTTCACTTTCACTATCGATTCGCATACATACCTGTCTTGACTCATAAGGTGCGCCACTTCTGAAACTGGAAATATAACATCTTGTTCGGATATTATACAAGTCCTTAATGATGTATGGGTTTGATGCACATCCAAATTTTGAGATCAGAATGGAGACGAGCGCATCTTTGACAAAAGGAATCCCAGGATATTCACCAGCAAAAGCATATCGAATACAGTCAGACACCGTAACCAAAAACATAAATGTGGCAGCAGACCAAAAATGGAGGGAAGAACCTTTTGGGGAACCAATTCTCGATATTCAATCACCTGAATCAAACTCCCTGCAATTGTCTGATACAACATGTACCTTAAAAATGAGGCCACTCTTTTCGCCTTACCACCAGAAGTAAAACATGATGGGTAACATGACAGGAAAAACTCGGGATGCAAAGAGGGCGCTATGCAAGGAAATATCAGATATTAAAGTTTTCGAGGAATGGTGGGGTTACTTGTGGGTGAGCATATGTCCAAGTTATTGGTCCAGAAATCATCAGATATGGCAGGCACGCTGTTATGCCAAATTCCTAAGTGGTCAATACAGGTTCAAAACGTCGTCAGCTTACAGTAGCCTAACAGTGTCAGCTTCCAGGTTACGGTACCTCAGCTGTCAACAAGAGACAAAGTCAAAGTACGTTCCTAAGTTCAAGGAGTCTAAGTCTAAGCTCAATAAAATGCCCACGTGCTAAGAAATGAGAACAAGTCAAATTAGAATACAATTCTCTTCATAAACCGTCTCCTATGTTTCCAGCAGTCATTACAACAGCATACCGGATCCAGGAAGCCAAGTACACCCCACGAACTTTGTTTCTCACAACGACACGTGAGTTTAGGGCTGAGATTTATCCAACTCCCTGAGACCAGTCAAAGAAACAGAGCACTTCCAAACACGTTATCCAGAAGGGGTCGAGATTCAGTTCAAACTCCATAATATTCAGAAGAAACTACAGCTAGCCTCAGCTATAATAAAGACTTCTTTCTCACGAATAAAAACACAGTCCTTCCTTCTAAGTCCTAACTATTCCTATAAATTTCGTAGCATAGATCTAAGCCATTCGCAGACAATGTACATGTAATCAAACGGCATTTTCGCCAAATATATGGATTGTGGACTCAAAGCCACCCGCGGTTTTACCCTTATTCCTGGTTTCCGCGTCACCATCTCCTGGTGTTCTTCCCTCTCTTTCCCCCTTTCATTTGCATTTAACTCTTATTTCATTTTACCAGAACTAGTCTAGCTACAGTCTACCAGCTTAAGTCTCACATAGTGCAGATTTTTGCATAACACACAGCCAAAGACCTCCACCACCATTTCGGCTTCTCCTGCATTGGGTAAGGTGGGAAATCGAAGAGTTTGTCCTTGATGCCTTGGAGATAGAACCCCTTGATCCTTGTTGTTGTTCACCGAAGGACCTGAGAATGCACAACCCGAAAGTACTACCTGTAACAATTGAACACTGTTATCAGTAACCTTAGTCTTCACTCCTGAAAAATTCTTCTTCAAAGGCAGATATACTGCATCGGAACCTCTACATGATCACGATTTAGTCTTCCCAACCGGTGTTAAGAACTAAGTGCGTAAACATTTGCCTTCGCTATCACCCTGTGATGATAACATCAAACCACACTAGTTAAATAGTCGCAAGCCACAGTTCTATACAAAAAGCATGAGTTCAAAGATCGTGATTTTGCGAATTTAATGTTGCTCAACATAAGTACATAACAATGAAATGCCCTTAATCTGACCTATGCTACTCAATTTGACATTTATTAAGAATAACTAGATATGTGTTTTTCCTTGTGGTTCGTTGTTAAATTCTCCATAAACATTATAACTTCATACAATCACGAATGGCAATCATGATGAAACTTAAGTATCACAAGTGTGCAACACAAGTCTCCATAGCCAAAACGTGCACGCGCACGCACATTCAATCAAATCCTCAACGATAAGAACAATGTGACAATGAAGTTTAGAATTTCTTGAAATAAACTGTTACATAAATTTCTTGCGAAATTGCACCTAACAAAATTCTTGCCCTAACAAGAAAATCTATTTGCCAAGAAAACCCGCGATTTACATTTTACGAACATTTGTTTCATCTTCCAAAGATAACTCAACATACATACAGTAAGAAAATTTACATCAACCTGACCCTAGTATGGTAGAAAATAATTCGTAAAATAAGAACAAAAACACGATTCGTTGATTTATTGATAGTATCCTAGAAGAAAATGAAGCTTAAAGTTAGTACGCATGATACATGTAGGATGTTAATAGAATCATATGACATATAACATAGAAAACAAAATCAAACACAAAAGCAAGAACACAATAATAACAAATAAATAAAAATAAATTTGAATGAAACCAACATGTAAATAAGAAAAAAGTTTAACGATTTGAATGATTACCTTGCATATCAACAACGTAATGAATTTAGCTGGATTTTTTATATGTCTTGTTGAGAATGCGCCCGATGGTGATTACTGGTTAGTCCTCAGATCTATCGCCACTCAAAGCCATCGTCAAAACTCGCCTAAAAATCACTTCTACTTTTAGTCGTCCGTCGTAATAATCCACATAAATAACTTGTAAAAATACGTAATAATTGATGATTAACGTTTATCGTGATTGCTTGATTATTGATCGTCTTTGTGGGTTAATCAGTTGAAATTACGGAAATATTTGAATAGGATTTACGAGTACGACCAAAAATACGGATTATTAAAATCAATTTTTCCCTAGAGTCTATGAAGAAAAAAAATGAAGCAAATTAACTCACAATTTGACAAACAAAATCACAAAATTAGAACAAAATATAACATAGAAACAAAAAATGCAAACAACATATTAAATTTGTTTGAACTCAAAATATTGAAGTTCGAAAACTATAATATAATGACTTCTAAGACATATAATAGTTATAGCTATGAATTCTCTATTTTTTAAACTTATTAATTATACTGCTAATTTTATTAATTTTAAGCTAAAAAAAAGATAATTAAGATTTAACGTAGCACACATTGTAATTTCTCCAAAAGTGTTCTCCAACCTAATTTTTCTTCTCTTTCTTCAAGAGCATTCTAAGAGCACCCATCTAAGAGAGGCTAACAATGTAACGCTCTCCTACTAGCTCTTCAATAATTTATTATTTTATTTAATTTCCATGTTTAATTTTTTAATATGTAAAAAAAAATAACGTAAAAATTTTGGGACACATGTCAATTTTTTGTGCGGAGAGCATGCTCTCTCAATGCTCTTGGCAAGAGCAACATTTGAAACACTCTCCATGAAGAGCAAGTGGAGAGCCCTATTGTTAGGGCAGAGTGAGCTCTCCAATTTCTCTCTCCTTGAAGAGCTCTTTGAAGAGCTAGTAAGAGAGCAATCAGAGCACAATGGTGCTCTTAATATGAATTTAGAGATCGGAGATTAAGGGCTTTTGTTAGTAGTAGGTTATTTCCACCAATAAGTGAGCATCTCATATGCTTGTAATGTAATGTAATGTAGAATATTCGAGTAATCCATGATTTTGGCATCTTGATTTTGGTGCTTAATTGACCTAGCTTGTATTATTATTATTATTATTATTATTATTATTTTTGGGTGGTAGGTGTGTTTCCTCAATGGATTAGGTCCATTCAATGCAATTATCATGCATGCAAATATGCAATACTATGCCATTTTGTGTCCTCTTTTGACTTTCTATATTATAAGGATTAGTGGATCATCAACAAGGCATATTAAGTAGACTTGCTACAAAAGTTGGCAAACTAGTAGAATATTGTGTGTTTTGCAAGTAATAATATAATTTGCTCCCCAAAGATATATTTTGCACCTAATAGTGGGTGCTTTGGTAGACTATGTTACTGTTTTTGCTCTATTATACATGTCTAAATGTGAAAAATAGCACGGAGTAGTTTAAACTGAAACTAAATATCAATATAGAATCATCTATTAGTGCGATACACAGAACATTACATATTTACATGTATGGATATCAATTTATTTCTTTTTATGAGTAGAATGTATGTAAAATATATAGTCACTCACATAATTAATTTGCCCTTTTCATATCAATTTTGTAATGATGAATACAACGGTATTTCTAACACTCCCATGATTCTTAAAAAGGATTTGTTTGTCCAAACCTGCGTAGTTGCGTTAGCTTAAGAAATGTGAGTATTACAAAGAGTTAGTGAGCTAACTATTACAAAAGTAAGGTAGGAGACATGATACATACACAAATTTCGTATCATTTAGATAGATGAGGTATCACATACGATATTAAGATCCAACATGTTTTTGGACGACTAATCCTTTAGCTTAAGTCTCTAATTATTCTTTCACCCATTGTTATTTCTTATTTGATGAAAATGTTTCATAGAAAAAATTTAATTCTACAATAATAATAACAAAAATGTAACATCCTTAGTATTTGTGAGAAATATGAGGATACACTATTAATACCACGATTACCAATTGATTGTACTTGATAGCAGAATCCGGACTGTTCAATCCCCGCAACAATAATTGGGAGGAGATTGGACCTAACCACCCATAACGATCTCCAATTTCGAATTAGCTCAAAGAATGAACCGAGTGGTACACACAAAAATAAATACGGTCTATTGTTCGAATACGTATGTTAAAATAAGTATTTGTTGAACAATTGCGAAAAAGTGTTATAAAAGACTTGAGATTTGTTCAATGTTCACTAAATTAAATGCAACGACGTCGTTGATAAGTGAGAGAAAGAGAAACATTGAAAAAGAAATTCCACCATCATCATCTTCAACAACATTGAACAAAGACGCGAAGAAAAGCCAAAAAAAGAAAAAAGTTTGAATTATTCAAAATCGAAAAAAGGATCACAATATTTCACATTCAAAGCAATCACTTTCACTTCTTCGATTTCGACATTTTTGATTCTTTCTTTTCTTTTACGATTACCTTTTCATTATTCATCATTTGATCAGCATTCGTTCGTTCTTGATTAATTCTGTTCAATTCAAGTTTTTTTTTTGTGGAATCACTGTCATTGTTCGATTCATTCAATTGCATTGAGCATTGGAACCCTAATTAGGTGATTCGTTTCTTGCAATTGGCGAAATTTGATCAAATTCGAGAGAGTTTTTGATCGATGACTTGGATTTCGGCGATCAAGCGAAATGTCATGGGACTAGGGTGAAAAGGCCATCAGAAGTGTCCATTGACGCTGCATTTCGGCGAAGAGTCAAGATGATGAAGAAGAAACAGTTAGAGATGAAGAAGGAGAGAGATCTCGTGCTTGTTGCCGCCAAGCAATGGCGCCGATTACGCGAAGAAGAAGGTGGAGATGGAGTGGAAAGCTGGCGACGATGAGGATCAAGTGGCGTTGAGGTTGCAGTCGAACTAATGGTGGAGAGCCGCGCCGGAAGACTCCGTTGTCGTTGAATTGCAGAGAAAGGATGTATCAGTGCGGTGTTGCGTGGCGATGAAGGTGGTGAGGCGAGAGAGCCGTTGAGGAAGATTTCAATGGCGAAAACTTCGGCTCCCGTCAGCAGAGTGACGGCATTGGTGTTTGACGAGGTTGCTGAGGTCTAAGTTGCCCGCCACCGCAGTTGCACGGATGTTGGTGTGGAGGGCTGATTTTCTATCATTGGAATAGTGTCACTGCTTTGAGCCTTTTTTGGTTGTGGTATTTCTGTAAGTAGTATTTCTATAACTTTTAAATTTTGAATGATTGATCTTTAATGCTTGCTTATTTTGCATTGGCAGTTGCTTAATATTTGTGGATTAATGAATTTGATGTTTAGTCTTTTCTGATTGTTCAATGTGCTCATTAATGAATTAATGGAGTTCGAATGAGGCTCTTTTTCTTGAATATAAAGTTCGAATGAGGCTCTTTTTCTTGAATATAAATGTGTTTTTTCATGACTTGCCATGCCATGAAATGGTTGAAAGTAGTATGGAAAAGTTTGAAAACTTTAAGTTTCTCAGTATTATCTATGTTTGGAATTGGCCTAATAGTTAGAGTGGGCTCTAAGTAGAATAAGGAACATATTGATCATAAGCTGAACTTACTTATGCCACAATCGCCAATGTAATATGGATTGTATTAAAGGCCAATTGCAGCATGGTGTAAGTGCTATATTTGTCGGTGTTTGGTAAGGGGGGAGATGAAACTAATATCGGTTCTGAATGGGATAAGGTGTTTATGTGTGCAAACTGATACTACGTGGCATGTGATGGCAAGGTTGCTGCAGGAATAGAAATACTGGTGTTATGCTTTATTAATGTTTTTTTCATATTAAGAATTCAAGAATATCTTACACTTGATAAGTTAACATTTGATTTCTGATTAATCTATGATAAATACTAATGCATGAAAGAGGGTCTATAGGACTTTATGAAGCAGCCAAATAGTATTCAGAAAAATAAATTGTGGATACTGCTGTTAGTGCGATTGCAGGTTTAAACGTCCTCCGGCTTGCAATTTGTCATAACATCACATAACTATGTTGACAACAGTGATAAAGAACCATCTTGAAATTTTATGATGTAGAAATAAAGTCAATTGGAATTGAAAGCCAGGGGTATAATAAATTGTTTTAAAGGTTGTTAGAGCTTGTTTTCATTCTCACTTAAGAATGACTGCTACAATTTTGTGTATTTCATGTGCTTGTCTCGTTACGTTTATTTTTGGCAGTTGTGTGATGCAAACAGGTATTGCCAGTGGAAGTGACAAACTTCCGTTACTTGAGAAAGCTCTACCTTAATAACAACAAACTATCTGTATTGCCTCCGGAGTTGGTCTACTAAAAATTTGAAAGTTCTAAGAGTTTGATGATAATGTGCTGGTTTCCGTTCCAGGCAAGATTTTATTCTGTTCTATTTAATTTAAATTTACTTGCATGAGAATGATCCTTGCATTGACAGTTTAAGAGTATAAAGCTTAGATTGTTTGAAAGTTTCTACCGAAGTACTCATTCTCCTGACTTTATGGACTTTCAAAGCAGTGGAACTGAGGCAGTGTGTTGGACTTGTTGAGCTTTCACTGGAAACATAACAAGCTTGTCCGTCCATTATTAATTCAGTGGTTTTATTTCCCCTCTTTTCAACATCTTATATGTGTTAAATTAAACATTACACGTTGTGTGTGGATAGGAGTGGAGGGCAGACGGGGGAAGTAAAGTGAGGACAGAAAAGGAATTTTGGATCTTGTGCTCTCTCCCCAACCCAATTGAACCTTTCCAACCAAGGAAGGATATGCTGATTTGGTTCAATAAAAGGGATAGATCATTGGATCGTTCTTTTCTCTCCCCTTTTCCCTCCCCAATTCATATATTCAAATAAAGGAAAAGCATATTATCAYTCTCCCTTCCCTTTCGTTYAAGTCTTCTTATCCTAAAACCTTGTTAAACCATTTTAAAATTTCTTATATGATCACGAAGTAAGAATTCTATGCCAGAGACCTAATGTTGTTTCAATGCATGACAGAGCAATGGCTGAACTGCGTGTTTTAAGGTTGTTTGGAAACCCGCTTGAATTTCTTCCCGAAATTTTACCGCTTCAAAARCTGCGGCACTTGTCTCTTGCCAACATTAGAATTGTTGCTGATGAAAACTTGAAATCAGTGAATGTGCAAATAGAGGTACTAACTATATCTCTGGCATTTCTCCATTTGGTTAACAAATGTACCTTTCTCCTCTCACGTTGAACTTGACAATTGCAGACAGAGGCAACATCCTATTTTGGTGCTTCTAGACACAGACTGAGTGCCTTTTTCTCCCTTATCTTCCGCTTTTCTTCTTGCCGCCATCCCCTACTAGCTTCTACATTAGCAAAAATTATGCAAGACCAAGATAATCGGGCGGTTGTTGGTAAAGATGAAAACGCAGTTCGGCAGCTCATCAGTATGATTAGTACWGATAACCATCACGTGGTATGTCAGGCTTTTGTGATTTTTCTCTCCTCCTGTTCTCAGATACTAGGCTTATTTTTTAAGTTTTCATTCTTKTAGGTAGAACAAGCATGCTTTGCTCTTTCATCTCTTGCTGCAGATGTGTCTGTTGCGATGCTTTTAATGAAATGTGACATCATGAAACCTGTGCAAGCTGTTCTGAAATCAGCTGTTGAGAAGGAATTAATTTCTGTGCTACAAGTCGTGGAACGCCTTGCTTTTGCATCTGATGCTGTAGCTCAGAAGATATTCTCCAAAGATGTTTTGAAATCATTGAAATTGTTATGTGCCCACAAGAATCCAGAGGTAATTTTCTTTGAAGTATAATTATATATAGTGGTCCATCCAGAAAGAAGAAATGTTGATTATTTGGCATCTTAGGTCCAAAAATTAGCTTTGCTGGTGGTTGGAAATTTGGCATTTTGTTTGGAGAATCGTCAAAAGCTTGTTACTTCTGAAAGTCTGCGGGAACTTCTTATGCGCATGACATCTACAGCTGAGCCCCTGGTCAATAAAGCTGCCGTTCGAGCTTTGGCAATTCTTGGTTTGTTCTAAGACCTGATTTTTTTCCCTTCTGTTTTTGAGGTTCAGCATGTTAATTTTCTCCATCCTGTTTGATTCAGGAGAGAATGAAATTCTGCGGCGTGCGATCAAGGGGAGACCTGTAGCAAAGCAAGGGCTTCGAATACTAACAATGGATGGGGGTGGAATGAAGGGGCTCGCGACTGTGAAAATTCTGAAAGAATTGGAACGGGGGACAGGGAAACAGATACACGAAATGTTTGATCTCATTTGTGGTACTTCAACTGGTGGTATGCTTGCTGTGGCTCTTGGGATCAAGTCAATGTCGTTGGAGAAGTGTGAGGAAATATACAAGAAACTTGGTGAGTTTATAAGCTGCTAATATATGCTAAATTGTTTCCTTTTTAAAACATTCTATTTATACTTTTGGTTTTGAGCTCTCTATTTTTCTTACATGCTTGATCAGGCAAACTTGTCTTTGCTGAACCTGTTTCAAAAGATAATGAGGCAGCAACTTGGCGAGAAAAGTTGGATCAATTGTACAAAAGTTCATCTCAGAGTTTCAGAGTTGCTGTTCATGGAGCAAAAGTATGGATTGCTTTGCATTTTCCTCCCTCTCTGAGTTCTAACCATTAGTGTAGAAATAAAATATTCCCTTTCTTTTTATATAAGATGCAACCACTTGTTTCTTGCAGCACAGCGCTGATAAGTTTGAGAAGTTGTTGCAAGAGATGTGTGCTGATGAAGATGGAGACCTTTTGATAGATTCTTCTGTGAAAGGAATTCCAAAAGTTTTTGTTGTATCAACTCTAGTTAGTGTGGTTCCTGCTCAGCCTTTTGTGTTTCGGAATTACCAGGTTGGCAAAATGACTATTCTTCAGTTATTGTTTTAGCTTTTCATGCAATCATGTTATTGTTGAAGTGCCTAGTGCCTATACATATAAATGCAAGAATCCTCGAAGTTGACATTTTGGTGTATGTTTCCTGATATGGTGTTTTAACTAAATATTTTCTTTAACTGATATCCAGTATCCAGCTGGAACTCCTGAGATGTTCCTGTCACCTTCAGAAAGTTCAGCTATTAGCATGTCAGGTGGAGACAGCATAAGTGCTGAAGTTGGGTACAAACATAATGCTTTTATTGGGAGCTGTAAACACATGGTCTGGCAAGCTATAAGAGCTTCATCTGCTGCACCATATTATTTAGATGATTTTTCTGATGGTAAATATGTGTCATCCATATTTTTCCCCGTATTTCTAGTTTTCCCTTTTCTTTTCAAGATATCGATCATTGTTGTGTCAAAGCAGATATCAATCGCTGGCAAGATGGAGCTATAGTTGCTAATAACCCTACCATATTTGCAATACGGGAAGCTCAACTTTTGTGGCCAGACACTAAGATTGATTGTTTGGTTTCTGTTGGATGTGGCTCTGTTCCAACAAAGGTTAGAACATGCTTTTGGAGGAAGGATAATTTGTTAAGTTATAACTTTCGAGTTCTAATGTCATAATGGTCTGAATTTTGTATGAAATTAGAGCAATAAAAGAACAAAACGAAGTGAAGTTAAGTAAATATCATATTTTACAGGTACGGAAGGCAGGATGGTTAATCTGGGATACTGTGCCAGTGTTAATCGAGAGTGCATGTTCTGTTGAACGTGTTGAAGAAGCTTTAAGTACATTGTTGCCGATGCTTCCAGATATACGCTACTTTCGGTTTAATCCTGGTTAGAAGTTTGACCACTTGTTTTTCTTAATATCATTTTATGTTGTTTTTAATGCTAATCAATGGTTCCCATCCATAATTCTTGGGAATTTTTTGTTGTTTAAGAGAATTTGGTTGCAATAGTATTTCAAGTGCGCTTTTGATTCTGTGTATTGTGTTTAATCTTTCCACATTCTGCCTGGAGATCAATACGAGAGATGAAGCTGACTGGACCTTTTTATATGTGCTCCTTTTTTTGGTGCAGTTGATGATCGATGTGATATGGACCTGGATGAAACAGACCCTGCTGGTTGGCTGAGGTTGGAAACGGCTGCAGAGGAGTACATAAAAAATAACTCTGAGGCATTTAAAAGTGTTTGTGAGAGGTTAACTTTGCCATTTCATCAGGATGAAAGATTTTCGGATGGTGTAACATCTCAAAACCTGGCGAAGCCAAAGTCAGAAAATGGTACTCGTTTTTAGGTTTTGTGCTAGTTTGTTTAAGCTTTAGTGTTTTATTTTTTTTACATTTTAAACGAATTTCTTTTGTTATTTTTCTTCTTTCAACTTCTTTGTTCCTGATGTTTACTCAGACACATGAAAGTCGCTTCTTTCATATCTTAATTTGAAATGCCTTATTCAATGCTGAATCCTATCTTTTTTGGCATTGCTAGACGATAGTAGCCCTTCCTTGGGATGGAGGCGTAATGTACTTCTTGTGGAAGCTTCGAATAGTCCAGATTCTGGAAGAGTTACTCATCATACAAGGTCTCTTGAAACATTTTGCTCGCATAGTGGAATAAGATTGTCTACTGTAACTGGAATTTCTGATTCTCCTAAGCCAGTGACTGGTGTATCGCTTGCCTCGCCATTTGCCTCACCTATGTTTACTGGAAGTTTTCCATCAAGCCCATCATTGTATAGTCCAGATGTGGCTCAAAGGATTGGCCGAATTGACTTAGTTCCTCCTTTGAGCTTGGATGGCCATCAGCCTGCAAGATCAACTTCTTCACCTCCCAAGTCTCCTTCAGGACCCAGGCAACTTTCCTTGCCTGTGCAATCTTTGTTGCATAAGCTGAAGAGTTCACCACAAGTGGGTATTGTTCATCTAGCACTCCAAAGTGATACAACGGGTGCTATCTTGAGGTCAATGTCCTTATCCTTCTTTTTTTTAGCATCTGCTCACTCCATATGTTCCAATGCTCCATTCTGGCCACATTTTGCTTATGGATTTCATATTAAAAGTTATTGCTTTTGACTAGAGTTTGACATTGCTGTATAAAACTTTGTAGTTGGCAAAATGATGTATTTGTGGTTGCTGAACCTGGAGAGCTTGCAGACAAGTTTCTACAGAGTGTTCGTTTTAGCTTGTTGTCAACTGTTCGGGGCAGGAAGGAGATGTCAAAACTTAACACCATCTCAACTATTGCTGAATTGGTGACATATAGGCCTTATTTCCAAATTGGTTGTGTTGTCCATCGGTACATAGGACGCCAAACTCAGGTATGCTTTCACTAATCTTTTGTTCTTATTTATCCTTTTCAAATTTAAGCTGATAAACCTTCAACTTTATAAAGGTTATGGAAGATGATCGTGAGATTGGGGCATATATGTTTAGGAGAACCGTCCCATCCATGCATCTGGTGGCTGATGATATCCGTTGGATGGTATGTTTACGTATTATATTATCTGAATGTTACCTTTCACATGCTTTGTTATCTAAAATTAGTACAGTTTTACTTTTCGTATGTTAATACAATTTTGTGTGTGCGTGTGAGTGAGTGTGCGCTTACGCTCATTGTATGCACATCTTCTTATACAATATTTACCTTTCACATGCTGTCTCTGGGTTGTGGGAAGGGTCGCAGTTTAGAAAAATTACCAGATTATTGAATTAGAAATGGCATGGTGTCCTGAGCTATCAAGCTTCTTGATTTGAATGGGATACCATACCTTTCTGTGCCTGACATTTTTCTATAAGATAAAACCACTTCTTACATTTATTATAGCTCCTTGAGAAGGTTTCTCATGGTCTCAAGCTTTTATTTTGAATAAACACATTTTCTTATGTCTTTCTGATCCTAGATATGGCATTCCTTGTGTAGAAACTTGCCTTTCTAAAATGAGAATAATTCCGTTCCTTTATCCTTCATATCAAGTAGGGAAAGATTAAAAATACCCTAATTTTTGGATGGAAAAGCACTGCATGTGGTCTCCTCTACAAGTTATGATACCTTGAGTGTTGAACTTGTTGAAAATAACTCGTAAGTGTGAAGAAATGGCATTGTGAAATGTTGGACGTTTAGTCAAGGGTTTCTGTTAGAAGTAGGAGTCATCATATGCAGACAAGAATAGGTATTAGTCTCACAGGTTGATTTGAGGATAAGATGCCTTTTCTAGGTAACTATGGAGGTAGACCCATAGCTTGAGTAAAACAAGCAGGATTGGCGGAATAGCTTAGTACACTCACACATTATAGGAAGTGCTTTATCTTATAGAGATAAGATACTTATTCAACATATATAGGTTGATGGACTATTCATAGATTTTCTTAAGTTGTAGGTGTTGGGTTTCAATGTTTCATACTCCAGAAGTTTAATTGACATTGTTAATACTTGCTTTTTTACTTTTTCTCTAAGCTTCACTAATGGGGAATGATTTTTAATGCTTCACTATGGTCTATGGGCTTTGTGACCCACATTATATGTACCTTCAATAAAATAAAATAAAATAAAATAAAAATATAATCAAAAACCACTTTGATACTAAAATCAAACTGTATTGCTTATGTACCTTTTGTAGAGGATGATTTCACTTCAAGTTAGATTGTATCTGTATTGCGTATCTTAATTAAATCATGTTTCAAAATGTGGAATAATGAAAATAATCTATTATCACTCAACACAAGAATGTTTCAAACAATACTAAATTCTTATCTCCCTTGGGTATCAACATGATTTGTACTTCCTCTGTAACTGATTGTTTGCAACAAAGCGATATTTTATCTGTCACAAAGAATACCCTTTGTTGCAAACACTCATGAGGAARTATATGCTTTGCAATGATGAAATTAACTCTATCAGTTCAACCTTCGAAGTAACACAATAGAGGACTACCCTAAGAGAATTACCAGAGCTAATTTTAGTAGAGTAAGGAACACGCTTAACGTTTGTCAGAGAGATTTTATACTGTTCTACCATTGCTGGTGAAAATTATTAAGTAATAAAAGGGAGGTTCTTAAGCTGAGACTGGTGTATATGCCCAATATAAAGTTGTGATTTCTCCTTTGTGATATTTTTGGGTGCCAGGCTTGGTGGTTTTGTATTATTGTGCCTGTTATATTAGGATTACAGATTACTCCGTCTATTGGTATGATGTTATGCGTCGTGGACTAATCTCATATGCCATGTCTTCTCTCAGGTTGGAGCCTGGAGGGATAGAATTTTAATTACCACAGGAAGATATGGGCTAGTAAAACCCCTAATTAAGGCCTTCCTTGACAATGGTGCAAAGGCTGTTATATGTCCATCTGGTGAACCTCCTCAAATGCAACTAGCGTCATTCCATGGATCAGGCGATTTCAATGTTCTGGAAAACGGTAAATTTGAGCTTGGAGAGGAAGAAGCAGAAGACGAAGAACCACCAGAACCAGTGAGTCCTACCAGTGACTGGGAAGACAGTGACCTTGATAAAACCGCAGAAACATCCAAGGGTTTCTGGGACCACGAAGAGGAGGAATTGTCTCAATTTGTATGTCACTTATACGATTCATTATTTCGGGAAGGAGCAACTGTGCACTCTGCCCTGCATAGTGCGCTAGCCTCACATCGAAAACTGAGGTATTCATGCCATCTTCCTGGTACGTCCTAGTTGTTTAGTTGACATTGACACTGATCATATGTTAATAGTCAATCAGGGTCARAATGAATGTCAATACTATACTATTATAGATTAATATGACAAAACAATAAAAGTATTACAGGGATATCATATCAGCCTAGAAATAACAATTAGGCTTATAGTCTATATACCCATTTTGAAATCATACAAATGTTACAAACTTACAAATGTGTAATTTCACATCGGAATCCGAGGGATATTGTTGATGAGTGTAAATTGTTGAGCAAATTATAGAGGAATAAATATTGAAATTCAACTTTGTGTCGTGGAACACTTGTTTCTCCCRCTTTTCTCACCCCTGGTATTTGTTTCGATAAGTATCATTTMCCAAAATGGCATAATTATGTCAATGTTAGTATCGTTTTTCTTAAATTGTCATTTTGTATTTTCTCTCCGTACGAAAGCCAACAGGTTGTAGGAAGACCTCTGCCTAATYCTGCTTTATGGAGGCATGAATCGAAGGATCCATGCCGTATTGCCTGTTSCACTATACAATCACACACCACATTCATTCATTTCTTTATCCCCATTCTACACCTTCGTGTTTGGTAAGGTCGTATCGGTACCGTACAACCGGTAGTGAATAGAATAGTGCTCAGAACTTGGCTCCAAATGGGGAATAAAATGTGATGTTATGATTCGAGTGACCTACCAAGAGGAATGAGCACCATCGAATGCCATTATTCATTCATAACTTTATGATGGTCCTCCAATTCAATTAGGTGATCTTAACTTTAAAGTACATTATCAATTTTTTGCCACTATTGAAAATTGGCCATTAGAATAGAAAAAGAAGAGACCAGAAAAGTCATGCTTTGGGCCACGCACTAAGAAGCAATCAAGTTCATTTCATATACAAATTACAATAGTGTTTCACCTACATAACCTTAATCNTCTCAGGTTGGAGCCTGGAGGGATAGAATTTTAATTACCACAGGAAGATATGGGCTAGTAAAACCCCTAATTAAGGCCTTCCTTGACAATGGTGCAAAGGCTGTTATATGTCCATCTGGTGAACCTCCTCAAATGCAACTAGCGTCATTCCATGGATCAGGCGATTTCAATGTTCTGGAAAACGGTAAATTTGAGCTTGGAGAGGAAGAAGCAGAAGACGAAGAACCACCAGAACCAGTGAGTCCTACCAGTGACTGGGAAGACAGTGACCTTGATAAAACCGCAGAAACATCCAAGGGTTTCTGGGACCACGAAGAGGAGGAATTGTCTCAATTTGTATGTCACTTATACGATTCATTATTTCGGGAAGGAGCAACTGTGCACTCTGCCCTGCATAGTGCGCTAGCCTCACATCGAAAACTGAGGTATTCATGCCATCTTCCTGGTACGTCCTAGTTGTTTAGTTGACATTGACACTGATCATATGTTAATAGTCAATCAGGGTCARAATGAATGTCAATACTATACTATTATAGATTAATATGACAAAACAATAAAAGTATTACAGGGATATCATATCAGCCTAGAAATAACAATTAGGCTTATAGTCTATATACCCATTTTGAAATCATACAAATGTTACAAACTTACAAATGTGTAATTTCACATCGGAATCCGAGGGATATTGTTGATGAGTGTAAATTGTTGAGCAAATTATAGAGGAATAAATATTGAAATTCAACTTTGTGTCGTGGAACACTTGTTTCTCCCRCTTTTCTCACCCCTGGTATTTGTTTCGATAAGTATCATTTGCCAAAATGGCATAATTATGTCAATGTTAGTATCGTTTTTCTTAAATTGTCATTTTGTATTTTCTCTCCGTACGAAAGCCAACAGGTTGTAGGAAGACCTCTGCCTAATGCTGCTTTATGGAGGCATGAATCGAAGGATCCATGCCGTATTGCCTGTTGCACTATACAATCACACACCACATTCATTTCTTTATCCCCATACCACATTCATTTCTTTATCCCCATTCTACACCTTCGTGTTTGGTAAGGTCGTATCGGTACCGTACGACCGGTAGTGAATAGAATAGTGCTCAGAACTTAGCTCCAAATGGGGAATAAAATGTGATGTTATGATTCGAGTGACCTACCAAGAGGAATGAGCACCATCGAATGCCATTATTCATTCATAACTTTATGATGGTCCTCCAATTCAATTAGGTGATCTTAACTTTAAAGTACATTATCAATTTTTTGCCACTATTGAAAATTGGCCATTAGAATAGAAAAAGAAGAGACCAGAAAAGTCATGCTTTGGGCCACGCACTAAGAAGCAATCAAGTTCATTTCATTTACAAATTACAATAGTGTTTCACCTACATAACCTTAATCATTGACTTAGACTTTTACTTAGAAAAGACCTATAAAATATGATCACATCTTGTGTCTTTTTGTTATTGTGTGCATGTTTGTTTGGTTCGACTATGCTTGTTGCTCAAATTACCTGCTGGATGAGGCGTGATTTTCGGCTTACAATAATTACTACGGTCGCAATGCGATGGTGAATAAATGTTATCGGTAGTTAGGGTGCGTTCTTTTCACTTGAACTCATCTAAAGTGATTTTTCTTATTTTGAAAGGTTGTGTTGAATCCGATTAGACTTAATTTGATACCGGTATGTTAGAAGTTAGATTTTGTTTTTTTTCCCGGAGTTTCCACTACCTTCGGCAAATGAACTAATTTCTCGTTGAAATTTGCATGAGTACCTCAATGGACAATATCTCTCCCGAGTTTTTTTTTATTATTATTATTTTTATACATTTTCAAAGTTCAATTCTTCTTAGTTAAAGAATTTGAGACCGTTAAACACTCAAGCTAACTCCAACTAATAAAGTCACAAAATCACAATGTAATGGTGAATGAATGTTAATACTATTATTTTAGAGTTCGTATGTTAGATTTTGATGCCAACTTATAACATAAAGAGATACACGTAAAAACTAAAAAGAATAAATATTTGCGTCATTTGAAATGCGTTCTTTTCTCTTGAAACATGGATCAATTTAAACTCATCTGAGCTCATTGCTTCTTATTTTTTAAAGGTTATGTTGAATTCAATTAGACTTAATTTAAAACTTATTTTCTGAAGGTGAAAAGAACGCAAACTCAAATGCCAGTAAAAGGTTAGAAACTTAGAGTCCCTACGACAGTAGCAATATCTCTGTTTTGCATGAAACRAGACAGGTAAATTACAGCTTTGCTAATCATATCAATTTGCAAAATTAAGTATAATTATTAAGTAAATAATTATGTTAGGAACATTGTATGATCATATACATTCCACATTTCCACATGTGCTTAGCCTATCATATAAACTTTCTAGATTCATACAGTAGTTTATACTGTCATACTGTGATGAATTTTATGGTAATCCAAAGTTCCCATCATATGAAAAGGAAAATTCTCATGCTGCATGTCCCTGACTTTCCYTAAAGCAGACTTATACTTCCTCCGTTCGTTTTTACCTGCATCCTTTTCCTTTTTTAAGAAGTACTCCGTATCAATTTACTTGCATTCTTTTTATTTAATAAATATATTCTCTCTACCTCCTCTCCAAATGTGGGGTCCCATATATTTTCTTCTCTTCTCTTTCTCTTTTAAATATCTGCCATCTTAGATTGGATGTGCCACTAAAAGAACGGAGGGAGTACTTTCTCCGTAAGCCACATCAGGCTGCCCTAAATCCTACGTCAATCTTCAACAGAGGAAAATCACATCCAGTTCTACTGTGCTTATTACAAGACACCCTCAAGCACTTACATTTCCACTTTTATCTTTCCAGTATATAATTACGGCCTGCACCCCACAACACGAACATCTCATCACATAACAAAAAAATTAAAAATCGGCCTCAACGCTCCTCTTGCCTTAGCACCAGGCCGTGGATCTCTCGTCGACGCGGAGTCGAGTATTTCGAAGGTCGAGTTGATCCGCAGTGAAACCTCTAGAAACTGAATTCGAAACAATATGTTGGTTCCGTAATCGCTATTTTCATCTATGTCGCGCAAGAGACAGCTACGTTGGGTTCGCTGCTTTCCACATTCCTGGAGAAAAAGAGAGGAGAAACAATCGTAGCCTAGCAGCATACGCCGTAACTTTTTGCCTGTATGTTGCTCTGCTGTGGACTCTCAGAAAGTAAGAGTTTGAGGGCCTAGTTACCAGGACCTTAAAAAGCCTTATAGACCTCTAAACGATCAATCGTAGTATCCTATTTTTATAGGCATTTTCTTCTTTCCTGGTCTTTGTAAATAGATCTGCTGTATGTAAGCAGTAGATTTTTGATTGAAGCTGTTATGGGTTCTCTTTGTTTGTTGCCACAAATTTTTTAATGACTGTTTCTTGTCGCTTTCGAATCGAAGAATCTTCTGATAGCCTCGAGGTTAATTGTATTCTATCTGGATTAAACATCACACTTTTTATCACTTACAAGAAGATACAGAATCAGGTAAATAGATCTTTTTCAGGATTAAGAATCCTTCTTTCTTAAACAGAAGGAACATGAACAGATTGATTCAAGTATCTTTTTTCTAGAATTCTTAATTTCTCAACAAAGGAAATACATGATTACGATAATTATTCTCATCGTCTACCAAAGATTTACAAATAATAAAGAATCCTAGAAGATTACACTTCTTAAGATCCTATACTACGGGAATTTCGAATTTGTACCATACAACTATCAGGTTGCCAAGCTACAGATGTTTCTTAAGAATTCGAGGATCAGCCAGCCCTCTGAATCTTGACTATAACAATTTCAGCAAATTTATAAATCAACCAATGTTAAAATGATGTAGAAATCATAGAAGTCAATATGATGAGAATTATTATTCATATGCAAGTTCAGCAAGTCAAATAACTAGTTCGTCGCTTTTGGTAACTATGAACTATCTATGTTACTCAGACTCGGGTATTTATGATCGGCACGTGTATGTGTCCAAGGGTTTGACTTGTCCAATTTGTGGTTTTTCCCGTGTCATACCCATGTCTGAATATCAAGAATCCAACAAGGGTACTAGAGGCAAATGAAGAGTCCAAATAACATAGGTAACCATTAATGTGCCTGCCAATGCGCCATCCCCTAATAGACGCAGTATAGTAAATAAGTGCAGCTAAGACATGCCTTAGCCTGATCGATAATGGATTATACATTTTAGAGATTTATCAATCTTAACCACCATGTTTATTAATTTGGGAAATTCCCAATGGTACTCACGAATTTTTGTGAAATCCCAGTGCTAGACATGAGAGTTTAAAAATCTCATATATAGACATGAGTTTAGTGTATATATGTGAAACTCTACCAAAATCACCCGGCCGCCCTCAAATGGTCCTTCCCAACCACAACCACCTCACTCTACGCCTCCCTAGCGACAACCACCTTACCACTGTCTCAAATCGCCACACCCACCAAAACCACTTCCACAAATCGCCACACCCACCACAACCACTCAATCGTACCTCTCCGGCCACCCCACCAACTAGGGAGGAAGTTTGAGCATGGTCGTGGTCGTGGTGGATTTTGGTTGAGTTTCACACATATACCTTAAACTCATGTCTATATGTAGGATTTTATAACTCTCATGTCTACCATGGGGATTTTGCAAAAATTCGTGTATACCATTGGGAATTTCCCTATTAACTTTTACTCGTATAAACCTTATATTACAGATGCTATCTATAATAAACTTCGATGGCTAAACTTGTGATTTCTAAACTTGTGATAAATAAGGAAGTTCGAAGAATTATACTAGAGCTCCACAATACAGACTATTAACACAAATTGCTCATGAAAAAATGGGGGTGTAAATAAGTAACCTACTATATTCACATCGCTAGGTCAGTATACTTACAGAGTTACAGATAGAATATATCACATAGAAGGTACAAAATAAGAGCAGCTGCAATCAACAAGAAGTGAGATCAAGCTGTATCYTGATCTACAACATCAGACCTCCTTCTAGGACTGAAACTATCCTCAGACGGGCCGTATAATTGACAACACGTAAGAAAATACAGAAAATTGAGCAAACACAGAAAAGCAACTAACCAGTAATAGTAATCGACATGACCCTTATTAAGATTGCTTGACAACCAGCTCACCTTTCCCCCAGTGCTTGAAAAAGTATCAACAAGATCAACCAAGAGGCTCCCCACCAGACTTGATACCGCCATTCCTAGCGTGAATACAGCCATTGCTATGCTCGACATACTCTTAGAAAGGTGAGCATAATAGAACTCTATTTGCCCAACTGCATTAAAAGCTTCAGCTAGTCCCAGCAGCACAAGCTGTGGGGCCAACCACATTGCTGAAATGTCAAGTACTGCATCAGGTTTATCTTCAAAGCCTTCATCAATTGCAGTTTTCCGCCTGATTGATTCCACAAGTCCAGCAACTAGCATTGCCACACATGATAACACTAGCCCAAGCCCCATACGAACTCTAGGTCCGAGTCCACGTGGCATGCCAAAGTACTTAGCCAACAATGGCACGAGAGCACGGTCATAAAATGCTACCCAGAATGTAATGGTTACAATTGAAAAGATCAGGAAAGTGCCCGCTGGAATTTGAAAACTTGAAGTGAGATGTCGGTCCATGGTTTTTGCCTGAAGAGTTGTATAACTGTTATTCAGGGCTACTAGCATCATGATACCCGTAGTCCACATGGGCATGATTCTTACAAGAGATTTGACATTTTCTACTCGTTCCACAGTGCACAGGCTCCAAGGGTTTGAAGCAGACCCATCTGGATTAAGTTCCCTTTCGGGATTTACAATTACACAGGCTCTGTTTAAACACCTGCAAGAGGCCAAGGATACAATTCAATTACCGAATAAGTGTCACAACAAAAAATTGTACAAGTAATCGTGTAAAACAGTCCAATCAGCAGAAATTTCTGGAATTCATATTCCATGGACTATTTACTTCACTTAAGTACCAATGCCRCTACAGAACAGCTCAACATGGTTAGCACTTGGATATTTCATATGGACAGAGTCTTTAACGTGAGTTGTGTACTTTTGTGTGGATTCCAGTAGAACTTATCTAAAAGGAGTGACTCCTGTGTGCGTAAGACCACAAAACTATTGGCTAAATGTGCTGAATTTCTGATAATGAATTATTGTAACACATCAAGCACATAACCATATTGTATATTTATTGATTTTCAGCTCTATAWGCTTTGATGTATAAAGACTTCAAAGTTCACACATTGAAGCGGCATAAAATTTCAAAGCATTGTGAGACAGCTTGCAGAGSTACACAATTATAAGTGTACCTTAAATTATTACTTGGGATTGAAGCGGTAGAGCCATTGCCATGAAAGTAATCCACTTCGACATCGGGTGGGAGACTAACTTTTCTTTTCTGATATGCAGCTACCGGAACTTGAAACAAACCAACAAATAGGTTGTTCCTAGCCTTCACATGAACATACAGAGGAGAACCAAGTTACAGAAACAACAAGAGAAAGGACCATAAGAATAAGCACGCCAAAATCCAATTTGCCAGCCAAGTATCTTGGATGAACAAAAATGTCCAGGGCAATAGTGATATCCTGTTGAGGATAATACAGTTTTAAAAGAACTATTCTAAAACCCTTTCATTATGAGGTTCTCTTTATTGTTCACTTGATCAGCCCGAAAAGCTACAAAACAGGTCTTACACAACCAGCTCCAATGGAAACAATAAGGCCAAAAGAAACGACAAAATAAAGAAACTTGAACCGTCAGCTGCATCACACCTTGGCTAGACTTATCACAAGTCTAGTCTCAGTGAGGGATCATGGGAAGTCAAACAAAGCCAAATTGTTCCCGTTGACATGATTCGTGAACCTCAATTAATTGACGAGTAGTCTGAATCACTGTTAACTGAATTACAATAATTAATAAAAGGTTGACCACAAATCATGAATGCTGCTTTAATTCAAGTGATTACTCCCTCATTTCATGATGAAATGTAAAAGTGTTATGTCTTAAATTCATGCTGCACAAAATAATGTATTTTTTCATTCAGATCCCATGATCAGTATCTTCCATAACACAAGTTCATTGAGATCCTATCACGATGTAAATAATCAGTTACAGATAAAGTGTATAACTTTAATCTTTCAAGCTTGTGGAATGATCTGAGTAACACCAATTCAAACAATGTCAGTGATCATAATCCGAGCTGACGTAAAACTATCAGAAAAATTCTTCTAACGCCTGGCCAAAACTTCTACTAAAAAAATATCTTCCATAATACCAATTCCTCCTTTAGATATCTTCCTAACCATACGATAAAACTAATTTCAATACTCAATCATTAGTCGATAAGTTCACTTAAAGTTATATTCCATTACGTGTTCTCCCCTCCAATTTCCTTGTAAAAACCACTGTGTCTACTTTGTAAATAGCATGAATTCATGATTTCTCGACTTTTTTCTTCAAACTTATATGTTACGAATCTATGACCATATGCTAAGCTAAAGTAATAAAAAAAAAAAAAAAACATGAATAAACGGCTAAAATGCTTCACCTAGCATACAACAAAAAAGGTAAAGCATACTTCTGCTTTCCCTTAAATATAAACTTATGTTCTAGTATGTTTGGACGGAAGACAGCTAAAAAATGTTTTCTTAATCTTTATTTGTTGAAAGGATGAAAAAATAGTTTCTCCAGTGGGAAAATAGATCTTCCAAGGGAGGAAAACAGTTTCTTCAAACATTGCCATTTTCTCGATCCTATTCAATCACATCTCTCTTTCATGCATTCCATCCATCATTCTCCTTGTCCAAACTCCTTTTTTTTCATTACCTCTTCTTGCATGGAACCAAACTCCTTAAACTTGAAATGGTATTCCAATTGATATTGCATTAGTCCAAACAAATTAAAAGCCTATGGAGAAAGTGAAGCTATAGCATCTAAACCGCTCACAGCAAGAGCAGCAAAACATAATCTAAGTCAAACATAAAACTTGACCTCTTCATATGATTCTGTTTAAAATACAACTGAAAAGTCTTCCACTCTTCCTACAAAGCACTTTCTCAATCTCAAAAGTGGAATGCTAATAGCAAAACCAACATGTTTTAGTGCTCTACATGTAATGACTCAAATCCAATGCAGTAATTGAAGTTTCAATATCTTATCAATATTTTCACAAAACATGTTGAAATTTCTATAAGCAAGATGAATCAATTCTAACAAAAAATGGTACTACAAGAAGGCTAAGAAAATGTCCAAAAGCATTACCTCGAAAACGCCCCCTAAGTAAGAATACTGCAGAGAAGAACCCCCAAAAATGCCATTGCATTTTGAAAATTGCAACCACATTACAATATTTAGTACCCTTTTGCAGCTTCCAAGTATAATCATCATCAAGTAGATATCATGTTTGGCAATAATCCAAGCTTGATTACCTTTCTCAAATGATTCATCACTGCCCAAAAAATAAAGTTAAAAATTAAGATAAACAACAACCAAACAGTATTTGTATCTATCTTATCATATACATTTTACAAACAACTAAACATCAAGAAACACATATGAGCTAACTAAAGAAAGCAAAATCTTTTACTCATAAATGTCATGCAATACTTATCAATCAAACAATATACTCAAGCAACATCCAAAACTAAAACAAATGCCCCCATTAAAATTATTCTAATAATCCAAAGCAACTAAATTTTCAATTCCCACATTAATGAAAATTAAAAAAAGAATCAATTCCAGATCAGAAACAAATTGAGCTGAGAAAAGAAAGGAGAAATCTTTAAGCGAAAAATGAAAATTACAATAATAAAAGGCATAGTAATAAGACCACCCTTTGTTCTGGGTTCTGGGGTTTGATGCTCTGAATTCTGCTGATTTGATGGTAACAACCCCATTTTTTCTTCCTCAGCACAGTCTTCCATTGTTACTTCTGAAAGTATGCTATGTTATATGCTATATTATGTYTAATTTTTTGTGAATTGTGATGTGTGTTTTGCAGAAATGGGAATTGGTTAAGAGATGTGAGCTGGGAATATGATTATATGAACAAGAAAGTGGTTTAGAAAGGTGAGAATTCATTAAAGAGTGAAAATGATTTGAGAAATCTTTAGAAGTGAGTGAGTGTCAAAGTCAGGGTCCTTAGCAACTGCGCACAATAGCTAATAAGCGTGGCCCTCGTGGGACGCAGCCATTTCCTTTCCAACTATGGTTTATGTCTTTACGCGATAGGAGGTGAGCAAAACAAGCCCGGCTTGATTTTCCGACTCGAAAGTCGAAAGCTTCGGATGGTTCTTGTTATAAGTGGTTCTTTTACKATTATACCCGATTCTTGGCCCGAAATACATGACACTAGTACTAAAATTCTAGGTTTGAAACACAATCCAACTTGAATCATCGACCCCAAATACACGATTTTCTTCCCGCAACTCGGCTCGATCCTCTATTTGCTCACCTTTAGTTTACAATGGATGATAGATCTATAATAGCGATTTCTAATAGCATATGAGGTTAACTTGTGGTTATTCGATTTTAATCGATAGAATTTTTCTATATAACTTAAGCGTAAGGAACAACAATATATAGAATCAGTTTTTCATTATTTTATTTCCTTTGGTTGCATTCTTTTCAACTAATTTAAACTTACGAATAATTGTCATGATAAACAAACGATAGTTATTAGAATAGAGGAAGGGAAGAAGAACAATGTGATGTAGTACTATTGTAAATTGAAATTAATTAACCATATTAAGTACATGATTGACCTTTTCAAAGTGTACCAGGTACTTATATATATGTGACAGTTAATCTAGTTGGGATCTTAAAAAATGTCCCTTAAAAAAAACAAACAAAATGACATTGAATCCATTTCAAGTCATGATTGAAGAAAGAGGAAGAAATGTGTTTTGCTACAATCTACAAATTCT
This sequence comes from Bassia scoparia, assembly GCA_008642245.1. NCBI lineage: Eukaryota > Viridiplantae > Streptophyta > Magnoliopsida > Caryophyllales > Amaranthaceae > Bassia > Bassia scoparia. The sequence goes on from SNQN01000542.1 coordinate 48,818, forward strand.
AGCTTTTTCATACATATACAAAGAGATGGTCCAAAATCTACTTCTTAAAACTTTGTATAACACATTGTTATATGAATTGCCTCCGAAATTAAAAGAAGGAATAGTTACAAGCCTTGTGCATTAGATCATCATGTATTCGGTGATTTTTCCAATTTTCCTACATTATCGTGTTGTTATTGTTGTTGTTGTTGTTGTTGTTCATCCTTTATTTCTTCCACTTGTAGGTCACTGTGATCTTCATTTTGATCAGCTTTCGTGTCTTCTTTGTCGGCCGATTGTGCAATGTCTGATTCTAGGGGGCTTCCAAAGTCATCTTCCGGTTTTGCTAAGAACTCGAGTGCAGTTACAACGTCACTTATTAAAGGTCGCGTGTTAGCTTCTTCTTGGAGGCACATGGAGGCGACTGCAAGGGCTTGATATAAGCTTTTGACGGGGTAATTGTCTCGCAACAATGGATCAGCCATTTTTTTGAACATTTTCCTGTCCTTGAAGAGTGGTTGTGCCTGCAAAATGAAACATTAGGCATTACAATAATGCAAGTACTAATGAAGACGTGAGTCATGTCACAACTGCTTAATTGAGTGGTATTTCGAGTTTTGGCGTACCCAAGCAACCATATTTTGTTCTGCAGTTGGTTTAGTAGTATCGACGGCTCTTCTGCCCGAGATGATCTCAAGTAATACTACTCCGAAGCTGTAAACATCTGATTTTGTGGTGAGCTGGCCTGTCATGGCGTACTCTGGTGCACAATATCCGTAAGTACCCATGACTCTAGTCGAGACATGTTCCTTGTCACCGGTAGGACCGATCCTAGCAAGTCCAATAATCGGGAAGCTAGGATTAAACTTCCTCGTCGCAGGGATGTTTGATGCTTTGAAATCGCCGGTAAATGACTGGAGGTTGGCGATCTCGTGCAATGACTCGAGCCCTCTTGCAGCTCCCTCGGCTATCTTCATCCTAGTGTGCTCAATTAGAAGGCTCCTTATTGTGGTGGAAGATCTAGAACATGATGAAACAGAGTCTTATCAACATATTGCATCACTAATAGTAAAACATTTAGTGGAGCAGTGACTTTTTCGGACAAGACAACTAGCTAGGGCCTAATGGTACAACCCTTCAAGGACAAAGCTATGCTACGAACTAACCTATAACGTGTAACCCCGTTGCCCTTGTGGTCATAGCTTAATAATCTGACCGTGCACTCGATCAGATGGATGCCACTGTTGGTCTAATTACATGTTATCAGAAGTATTATCATCATCTTCTAAATGTATATATTACCTAAGAGGTTATCTTCCAAGATCCATTTGCCATGTACTCATAACCAAGATTCTTTGATCGCCATCCAGCACAAATCCCCGATAAATTGACAGATTCTGGTGGTCGACGAGGCTAGCATGAAAATTCGGAAAGAAATTCTCTGTTTCCCTGCAATCCATTCCTGTAAGCTGCTTTCACAGCCACAAGCTGATTCGAAACAAAACAGATCTGCAATTTAAGACAAAAGCATAGTATGTAAAAAACTTCATCAATTAAACTTTTAACAACAAATGAAAAGATGATGTTTATGCCAGAACTGAATAAGCAATAATATAACCTTATCAACACCTTGAATGAGCCTTTGTAACCCTCCCAAATCCACCTCACCTACAAGGTTTTCGATGCTGAAGTTGGCGGTACCTTAGCCATTTGTCGAATGGAAGGTTTGAGCGAACTCTTTTGGAACTGCTGCTGCTGCTGCTTTCTCCTCTGTATTCAATCATTTGATGCTTCTTCTTACTATGACATACATGTAAACAAACAAGAACACCAAAAGTCTGTTATATGCAATACACAATGTACAAACCTTCGCAATTTTTGTTGCTTGTAAGATCAATTAAACTAACACAACATCACATCACCACCTTTGCATATTTGTTGTATAAATTAAAAGTGCAAATTAAACATATCATTGTTCGAAATCACTTCAATTCATTTAGGGTGATAGTTACATTGTTTCAGAACTGAAACAAAAACATGTAAGATGGAACGGTCTTTTTAGTCTCTTTAATCCAAATTTAAAGTTATCTCTAGACTAAATATGTCATCCATAACTAGCCATATATGCAAATTATCATGCATGAATATCTTATATATTTATTGTAAAAATAATAATGCACTAACATGAATTTAGACATACACTAACATCATTATAAAAGAACACGAAAACAAAGATCAAAACAAACCAACAACAACAACAAAACACAAAATTTGCATAAATATAGTATCATAATTCATAAATAAGCCAAAATAATTAAACAAAAACAAACCTTTGGTAGCATTAGTCTTCAAGGAAGAGTCTTAACAACGGTAGCAATGAAATTATTACCATCATTATCATTATATATCATTATTATTAAAGTTACCCTTCATGTGTTTTAGCCTCTTGATGAACTCCTCTTCTCTTCTTCCTCCTCTTCCTCGTCGTCCTCGCGTGGAATCGTCGCTGCTGGTGGTGGTGGGTGGTGCTGCCGCCGCTTCGGCCTCCTCTACGAGGAAATCAGCCCTGCAGCATGCTAGCAGGGTCATCTTCAATCCAACTCCCTAGACAATATCGTACGTCCCCTTCTTAGCTTCTCCTCCTCAAATTAGCAGCCAACCCAAATCTAATTTGCCTCCTTTAGCAATTATAACATTACCACCACCTACAATAGAAATTCCTCCTTTATTAATATAATAATAATCCTATTTTTTTAAATTTTTTTTAAATTTTTGGGTTTTCCTTGTAAATCAAATATTAAATTTAATTATTACAATTTTATTTGTTATATGGAATTAATATATATTAGTAAAACACGTTGGCATTACAAGCCTGCAAGTTGTTTGTGCAACACCCATTTTTTTGGATGCACGACTATGAATTTAATTAAGTAATTAGGTTGACTATATTTTTTTTTAACAACCAAGAAAATTGATTAATTAAAAATGTTTCCTTTTAAATTCTCATCCTCTAATATATATATGCTTCCTTATTCATGCTTGTGTCATACATGGTTATATTAGTAATGTTTAGGATATACTTAATTTATTTTTAGCTGCTTTTAGGCAAGTATACAAGTAGTAGGAACCTGTTTTTAAAATCTGATCTTGTTCAACATCATGTCCACGTCATTGCGTTATAATAAATTATCGATTTTTTCAGCTGTGTTAAAACAATAAAACATCACGGGAGTAATAGTGAAGAATTGATCTTGGATTCCTGACTAGAATCAAGAGATGAATGTTTTGTCGCTTAGCGCCAACTAAACTAACCTTCACTTCATAGTTTCATGTACAAAGTATTTAAATCATGTTGTTATCATGTCATAAACAAGTATTTTAGTATATTTTATATTTAATAATATCCATCTCACAATAGTGTGTTTAATGATTTTTTTTTCCTTTGATTGAAACAAGTACGTAGTTACTATCTTAGAATAATCTCTAATCATCGTATTACTCGTCTAAATATTCTTAGTGTTATAATTGTCAGTCTTAGTCATATATACCTATGATTCTAACAAGACCTCATAATAACGTTTTTCTAACAATTTTCTTAATTACTTTTATCTTTATGTTTGTTTGTCCTTGCTACCGGGAAAAAAATGTTTTTCTTGTAAAGTGAAATATAGTGTACTTAATGTGTTTTGAGATAGATACAATTATATAAAACATTGTCATGTAGTTCAATATATCCGAAAAAAACAAAAGATAATTGTTCATTTCTTCCAAATTAAAAAAAAAAAAAAAAACAAATCGAGGAATGTTAATTTCACTCTTCATTTTCACTCTCTTTTCTCACTCGCCGCATCAGGATATGATAAATCTTTTTGATGATATGACAATACTATATGAGGATATGAAATTGAAGAAGTTTCTGGTTCACTCTTTGYGTTTCACTCAATCTAAACAAGATTTTTCTATGTTCACTAAGAAGGATGGTACTGYTTTCACTGTCATTGTTGCGTATGTTGATGATCTCCTGATCTCGAGTTCTAATAAATCCATAATTTCCAACATCAAARAAGCTCTTCATGAAGCTTTTACTATTAAGGACTTGGGTAGTCTCAAGTTCTTTCTTGGCATTGAAATTCACAGAAGTATTGCTGGTATTTTGTTAAACCAGAGAAAGTATGTGTTGGATCTTTTAGAGGACACTCACATGCAAAATTGCAAGATAGCTCATTTTCCTCTTCCAAAAGGATTGAAGTTGAGTACTATTGAAGGTGCTCCTATGGTAGATATCTAGAGGTGTATAGAAGGCTTGTAGGAAAATTGTTGTATCTTAATTAATACTCCCTCCGTTTTTAATTAYATGTTRCAGTTTRRTTTTTGAACCGTTTTCAAATAYAWYTTTCAAACCAATCTAAAAATAACTTTTTTACCTTTTACCTACTTTATTTACTCTAACATTAATAAYTTACTCATTTCTAAAGTCAACTTTCATTATTTTACCCAATCTATTCACCCAAAATTACTATTTCCCATAAAATTTCATTCACGCATTTACTCTTTTACCTAAGTTATTCAACTTATTACCCAACTTACTCAACTATTTTATTCAATTTAATAAACTCTTAAAAACCGTTCCAAAATGATATGAAACATCTAATTAAAAATGGAGGGAGTATGACAAGGCCTGACATCTCCTATGTCGTTCAACAACTCAGTCAATTTCTACATGCACCCAGCGCGTTGCCTCCTCATTTAATTTGCACTGCAGCATTGCATGTATTGAAGTATTTGAAAGCCACATGATAATGTTGGTTTGTTTATAGCTATAGTTCCTCTAGCCTTGACAGTTATATGGCGTACCAGTGATGCCTGATTGGGGCACTTGTGCATATCTCGACAAATCACTTACAGGATTGTCATTATTCCTTGTTGATCCTCTCACTCATAGCGAACAACAAAGAAACCAAAAGTAACGTCTAAGAGTTCTACAGCAGGCAAGAACAGTCAGGATCAAGAGTCACACAATCTAGTCGAGCTAGTTTGGTTAAGAACGAAGGCTTGTTGAAGGATTAACATGTTCAATTTCTTGGCCCGCTTTCTTATTTCCTGACAACAAATCAAGCTCAGTATATAATGAAAATGAGCGTCTTCTTGAAATAGAAGCCAAGCCATTTAAGCTTGATTTGTCATTTATGTCAGAGATCGATCATGTTGACTTGACGTTTGTTGCATTGTCTCATGCTTAGTAGTCTCTCAACAATTCAGCTGAGTATATTCCACCAAAACCCCTTATGGAGCAGAACAACACAAATTTTTATCTCTCCAGATTCTTACCAATATTGTTACATCCGTTGTGTAGTCTTACCGGCCCCTATGTCCATCTTGAAAGGGGGGTATTACCAATATGTAGACATCGTTTGATATAGATTTCTGATTAATTATTATACCTCTGGTTGACCTCAACATTGAGGGGGTTACACTTTAACAATTCAATGTGTTCTATTGTACATATATGTTTTTAGTAAGGCTGTAATCAATTCAGTGTAGAGCATAATAAAAATCATACTTTCTAATTACTTATTTCTCCATATTGAATCTCTCTCTCTCTCTCTCCTCCAAACTTGTGACAGGCTTCAAAAACTCCATTAATGGAGGTTTATCAATATCCTCAACCAAATTTACCATATCCAGCCACGAGCGAGAAAAGAGAGTGAAAATGGAGAGTGAAATTAGCACTCTTCAAACAAATCAGAATCTACCATCTTAAGATCATACAAGATTATCTTTATTYTTTCTATTTCACGCATTTTTGTTTTAATATAAACTAGAATATAGAGGAATGATTAGTGTCGCATATGAAGGATTTTCAATCCAACACATAAACAAGTAAACAACATCAAATTAAACCAATTTTATAGTGAAAATTGCTTCTTGTACAAATCTATCACATAGACTAAAATTAGCTAGGAGTGCAAAAAACCCTAAAAACTCCAAAAAGGGCTACCATGGATGAAATACTCCATGGTAATTAAGCCCCCAATTTCCCCTTTAATTTATAGTTTTTTCGTCTTTCACTTTTATTCAATAATTGTGAGTTTTCATATTGTGGGATTTAGGTTTAGTTTCCCTTCTGTGGGAATTAGTTTTAGTTTCCCTTTTGTGGGAATTAGGGTTTGTTTCCCTTTTTTGGGAATTAAAGTTCGTTTTCTTGTTGTTGTCGTTAGAAGATCTACTTTGTTGATGACAATTTGTGTGGCGTTGAATCAGACATCAAAACAATTCGTACAATTTGTTGAATCAAGTATTATCCAAATAAAAAACAATCAGAGATTGCAAGGCCCTCTTGTAGAAGGTTGCAGAGGATAGCGATTCATGAGACGAGTGTATTTTTTCAATGTCAGATCTTACAAGCGATTATAGTTCTGTTGAATTAGAATTATTATTAGGTTCAATTTTCATTGTATTTGTTGTTTTTGATCTATGTTGTAGATGCCGTATGACTTGTTATTAATGAAATTCCCCCCAAAAAAAACTAAACAACATTATGACTTAACATCTTATCAACAACACCAAACTTATTAGTGATATGTAAAACTCCTAATAAAGCTCGTGACGTCTATTTCTAATATATAAAAAGGGAGTTTAAATTGACATGTGACACCTCATCATATCTATCAACTAAACCTAAACATCTTTTACAAAAATTCCTCTATAATTAATGTGAAAGACGCATATCAATCAACACCTTCAACAATTCACTTATGGGCGTGTCGGCAATGATAGCGTTGGAAGTAGCTTTTAGCGGTATAAGTAGCGGATATCTTAAAAGCTAGTAAGTAGCGTTGAAAGTGCGGGTAAGCGGACGAACATAAAATTGTCAATATGAGTGTTCGGCAGAAAGTAGCGGTTGTATTTTAAATAGAAGAAAATTAGTTACCATGTAGCTTTTATCCTAGCTTAAAAGTTAAAAGCTAAAACGCTACTCCTACTAACGTTTGAAAAAGGTAGCGTTTAACGCTAAAAGCTACTCAAAACGCTACCTTGCCGAACAGTAATAAAATTAACAAGTAGTTTTTAATCTAGTCAGAACGCTAAAAGCTACCTAAAAAGCTACGCCGAACACGCCCTATGTAATATTGAATATGTTACCCCGGGCAGTGTCGGGAAAAAAACAGTTTCTATAATTAATGAAAAAACTTTAAATTACCACACACTACCCCTAATTGCACATAAAAAGACGAAAAGTACCCCTTAATTTTTGTTATTTACTCGAATATCATGTGCTTCGATTATTCTTAGACAAAGCATTAAACCTAACTCGACAACCCTCCTAATGAAAGCATATAAATCAAGTCTTCTTTAGACATTGATGAAATTATTTTGTGTTTTTAAGGGGAATTTGTGATATATTTATCATACATATATGTTTATTCTATTCAACTTGTGTTTAATTATTTTTAGAAAAAATACGCTCAATTCAGAAACAACTTCACAAAAAATAATTACAGTTTTTTAATCATTTAGAGGATGTTTGCTTCAACTTATTTTCATTTCAATTGTTAATCCAATTTTTTCCTTAATAAATACGAAATACTTCCTCAGTTTCAAAAATGACAACAATTGTATTTTCACATATTTCAAGGAACAAAGTAATTTTAACACAATGAAAAATCAAATTATAATGTTTAAAATTATTTTGATTAATTTACTTGTTTACATTATTAAATTTTCCCATTTAAATATATGAAAATTACTTTATTACTATTTTTTAAAACGAATGAAAGTAATTTATTTCATTGTTTTCAACTGAAGTAAGCAGATCGCGCGTCAAAGATCTTTAAAAAAAAATTACAAAAAATTAGTCAACCACGTGTGAAGAATCCCACACGTGTCACCTCTATCATTCTTCCTCTTCCACTCTGAAAGCCCTGCTTAAACCTCCATTTTTCTTCTTTTCTTTCTCATCAATCAACTAATTAACAAGCTTTTTTTTAACAATGCGTTAATTAATTAAGTACTTAATTAATCCAAAACAATTGAATTTGCGAAACAAAAATAATTCTGCTTATATTTGATCTTCCAAACATCAAAAATGGCGATTTTCAGAAGTCTTCAAAAGATCATAAAAAACCCTAATCTCAAACTAATTGTGCAACACCAAAATCCAGCAATTTTCAAGGATCCCAATTCTCTCTCCTCCTCATCCTCTTTCTCTCTCCTCTCTCCTCTGACGTCATCCTCTTCAACGGCCCACTCTTCATCTCTTCCACGCCGTGGATGCTCTCTCATTCTGCGACTCCACTTCTTGTTCGAGGCGACGTCGTTTTGCCGAAGCTGCTTCGGAAGCCGCCATTTGAGTTTCCGATCAAATTAGGGTTTGTTAAGCCCTTGAACGAGGAAAAGAGGGAGGAAATTGATTCGAAGGTTGTTGGTGTGATGATGAGATCATCGTGGTTTTTTTTACTAGTTTTGTGAATTTGCCTAATTTCATCTCTTTTTCGCGGATGCTTTCGGGTCCTTTGCTTGGTTGGTGAGGCTTCTGAGATTATTGGTTATCGTTCTTGGATTAATGTGATTTTTTAAGCTGATAATATGTGTGATTATGATTATGTGTTTAATTTCTGCTAAATTTCAAGAAATTATTGATATTTGCAGCTTACAAGTTACAAGTAGTACTTATGATTGTATTGATTGATATTGTCTGAAATTAGCAGAAGTTAATTGTGAAACTGGAATTGTGTTTTCGTAGCTTTTGAAGTTTGGTGTTACTTGGTGTAGATGTGAAATTATCACTATTTGAACTTATGAGAAATCAGTGAAACTTATCTCAAATTTCGTGAATATTAATAGAACAATTGTGATCAGAACACACCCTGAAACAACTCTTTAATGGAGTTAAATTCAATTGCTAGATAAGTGCATCTGTCTCAGTGTTGTTAGGCTGCTCTTATTGTTCAAATTGTCTATTCTTGCAAGTACCTAGATTCCGCCAAAAACTCTTTGATGTGCTTCTAAGAGCACAGACTATGGAACGGTAGTTTGTGTCACAATCTAAGAGTTTTGACGCTCATAACAAGTGGCTGACTCTTGCCTTTTGTGGCAAGAAATCAGGCCTGGATGAGTTGTGCCCTGGGTTGGCTAGTTGGAGCTTGGCAAGCACAGCTGTTCTCTGATGTGGGCAACAAGCGTGATCACGGTTTAAGACAGGTTTAAATAGATTGTTTGTTAGTGTGTGGAGGAGGTGTTAGAAAGAGTACCTTTGCTTAGAGTTCAATTCGAAACAACACCTGCAGAAAAGATTAGGGATAACTGTTAGGAAGCTTTGAATTATCATTCCTTACCTCCTAAAAAGATTTAATTAGATAAGTACAATTTGTGCTAGTCAACACTCTAGGATAATTAAGCGACCACAATGTAACTAATGCCCAACACTCTAGACAAGCACGCTGAGCTCTAAAAGACAATTTAGTGAGCTCAGAACTTAGAAGTGCAAGCTAAGATGGGTTGATACTAACAATGCATGTGGCTCTTTGATATTTCTCTGAAAAGGCTGGTAACTTCCAAGGTGCATTGGTTCGTATAACAAGTTAAAGGTGTTATATGTGTGAATTTTTCTTGTGGATTCAAGTTTCAGTACACATATCACTTCTGCCAAAACAAACACATGTTGTGATTTCATTTCCATCTCTTAAAGCAAATCCTTGGGTGTTTGGGGAGTAATTGCRGACTGTTATTTGGAATCATTGATGGGACTTACCGACTTAAAAACATGTAGTTACTAAACTCACTATTTTTAATGTGGGTGATTTTAAAGAGGAAAAGTTCGAGTTATGCTAAAATTTACTAAAGTATGATAAATATGTTTATGTGAACYTGTCAACTTGTAATAAATCTGTGTGTGTGAACTTGTCAACTTCTTGCTAGTATCCTGTCCATCTTTGTTTCTAGTGCCATACTTATATTGGCTTCGTGTTAAGAAGTTTTATCGAGCAGGGGGATTAATTAAATTTTGGATTGAACTTTGACTGTAGGAATAAGTATATTTATATACTGTAGCTACCCTCAATGTATCCCTGCCATGCTTGTTATCTGTGGATGTCTGCTATTAAGCGGGTGAATAATACCAGTCAGCATTATTTTATATGCTAAGCTAATACTCCTGATAGTAATTATCTTCTGATGCTCGATGCTTGTATTCATATATCTGAAATTTAATTAATTTATTTTCATTTCAACTGTCTTCTTACTGCCTGTGTCAGTTTGATTGGCCGGTCCAAGGTAGGGGGAAAWAGGAGTCAATAATGTTTAATCTGGTTTTGTGCAGGATGATTGTTAATGAATGGTATCTTCCAGCATTTGCCGGTTTAGCCATTTCGGGTGCTTCTGATTGGGTGAGAAGTCTTTCATTTTTTGTGCGGACATATGCGAAGTAGTTTTTGAGATCTAAGTCTTTTGTTGATGTAGCTGGATGGATATGTCGCCAGGAAGATGGGCATTAATTCCGTAGTTGGCTCCTATTTAGATCCTCTTGCAGATAAGGTAAATGAGCTARACGGCCCTCTTTCAAGGTTCATTTGTTGACAATTTCAAACATGCTATACAGATTAATTTACCTGCTACTTCTTAAAGGTCTGCAATTATGCATCTTGATGGTGCAGGTTTTGGTTGGTTGTGTTGCTGTAGCAATGGTAGAGTAGCTGTCTCTTATACACATCTAGATGTGTATAAGAGACAGATATTTGGTTTCCCAAATTCCAGATTGAGGGGAGGGTGTAAGCTTGATGATGCTGCTACCTCTGCTATCAGACTTCCTCCATAATCTAGATTCTTCTAGAACTAGTTTGTTAGAACTCTGACAGTATAACTAACTATGATGTATTAATCCTATTTATGATGTCATTATTTGGAGGTAATAGACATAATTCATTCTTACATAATAAAATTCTACTCTAAATCTACTTTTCTCTCGTTCTTTTCTTCTCCACTTCACTTCTTCTGTTACTCTGCATAATTGCAGTTCGTCAATCAAATTGCATCACTGCAATTTGTACAAGCGCACTCCAAATATGTTTCACTTTGACGCAAATTCAGAATTCGAAAAAAAGAATAAAAAGATCTAAAAAGAATAAGAAGACTCAAAAATATATCTAACAAAACATAGAATGGCTGACGACTTAATTCATACAAACCTGTAATGAAGATGCAAATGAAAAAAAAAAAAAAAACAAAAAAACAGAGGTTTTCACAATGGTAGTATCCAAGAAAACCATCTCGACTAAAATGTTATTTCTCATAAGATATCCACCAAAGCATTGTTAAATCCTTGTTTCGTAAACCTACTGTGATAGCTTCTCTTCAGTTTCTTTCCAAAGATCAGCATTTTTTGGGAATTTTTCCTTGATTTGRGCAATAAGTTCCTTAGCTTCTTCAACTTTTGAAATGCTCACCAGACCTTCCACAAGAGATTTCATGGTAGTGAAATTCGGAAACCAATTTTTCTCCATGCACTCCTTGGCAATTTGCAATGCAGTCTCAAAATCACCGCCTTGACAGAGAAAGTAGACAAGCGTGAAGTAGCAAAGAGTGTCTGGTTTACATCCATGGTTGACCATATTCTTGAATAAGTTCTTTGCAACGTCAAGCTTCCCTTCCTTGCAGTATCCATAGATCAAACTAGCGTATGTGTTTGAATTTGGCTTCAACCCCCTTTCAAGCATCCCGTCTAACAAAGCCTTAGCTTCAGATGACCTTCCCAACTTACACAAACTCTTGATCCTTGTATTATATATGCTAAGCCCCGGCTTCATCCCATGCTCTCGCATCAGTTTCTGTACCTTTCCTACATCCTCAAACTTTTGCTCTTTATAAAACCCGGAAATTAGTGTGGAAAATGTTGTTACATTTGGCTTACATTTCTTCCTTTCCATCTCGGCCACAATTGAATAACCAGAACTTGACTCACCGGACTCACAAAAAGCCTTGATCACAGTATTATAAGTATCCATATCTGGCTAGAATTTTGTTGTACATGTTTGGCATATCCGTAATTAAATCCTTTTAACCTCATTATGTTTCTTAGCTAGAATGCAGGAAAAATAGCAAAGCATTAGTGATTTGACGGTCCTAGAATATACCCAGTTCTTCCATTGCTTGAAAAAGTATCAATGGCATTTTGGAGGCATCTGCAAAGGCGTGTTCATCAGCTTCTTGCGAGGTAAAGCAAGCAAACAAACAAAACTAAAATTTTTGTTTTTTCACGGTTTTGACTGAGTTCTGAGAACATCTGGCTTTCAACGAAACTAAACTTAGCTTAGTTCAACAGTTTCATCTGTCAATCCTTATATATTAATATAACTTATACAGTAGAACTTCAAGGTCAAACTAACACAATTTCAATTCCTATAACCCCATAAAGGAAGATATCCTCTTTGTCTCTTAGGATTGTCTCATTTAACAGATATAATTATATAAACCTCAAAGCAGATCAAGGCAGAAAAGGAAAACCACTTGATGATTGATTTCAATCTATTTTCTCTTATTTCACAAGATATCACTTTTGTTCATGTTAGCCGATCCCACTTATGAAAACTAAGGCTTTGATGACAGAATTACTGCTTTTCCTTCATATCTCGAACCAAAAACCTAGTAATCTTCACCTTCCATCTCGTCTCATATTATTAATAAAGTACATATTGAGCCAAGCTTGATGCTTATCTCAGGCTGATAAGCCTATTCTTTGTCTAACTATCCCCCTTCCCCTCAATAAATAATAAATACTCCACTACATGGTTTTGATCATTCGATCCCACGATCCCTGATCATGGGATGCCTTCCCATGCTCCCTTTCACCTCTCCATACCCCCAGTTTTTATTACAAATGCTTAACAAGGTCTAAAGTCAGACAGATTCGCATTTTTCATCACTTGCATCATCAAATGCTGAATTCTAGTCAATTTTCGATATCCAAACGCCCAAATTCAGAGGTCTCATCATACCCCCGGTTTTTATTACAAATGCTTAACAAGGTCTCAACTCAGCCAGATTCATAACTTCCATCATCAAATGGTGAGCTCTCTAGTCAATTTTCGACACCCAAAAGCCCAAATTCAAAGGCTTCCCCTCTTAACCACGGCAACCGAAAATCCCCTTCAAATTACTCCATATTAAAGCTAAACACAGCCAAAACTTTGAAATAGATATCAAGGTCAAATTTTATTAATCTCCCCAAACTTCTGCTAACCTGCATTTAACCCCWTTTTATTGGATTGCTCAAATATAAATTAATCCACTTTGCATTTCAAGGAATGGCCATTTTATCTAACAATCAAACAGCAAATTCTGCATATCAACTTTCTTATTATGATTCCAATAAATAGATGTCAATAAAAGAGACTCAATAGCAAGAATCACATTGTATGCTCCTGAATGGAAAACAAACTTTTGGTTTGTCCCATAAGTCATCTTCGAAGCATTAACATAGTAATTGTACAAGCAACAAGGAGACAAAAAGGATTTCAAAAGGCATCTGCCACTCTGCCAGACAAATAGAAGTGATTTTTAGATTAATCCCATCATTAAGATAAAACATTACCCTTATCAGATTCCAATGACAGTTGTACCCCAGCACAATTAGGGGTATGGGGTGGGTTGATGAGGACAACATTCATAGAAAAAACTGAACTTGCATTCAAGTAAGCAGTCCAGTAACCTTCGCATTGCATTCAAGTAACTCAGAATTATTACAAAGAATGAAGCTTTAAAGGGTAAAAATCGATTCAATGCTATCGTTTTCTTCAAAATACGAAAATTTAATTCAACTAAGCAAGTTGCACTAATTACATATTATCTAACATAACTCAGAATTTTACAAGAGAATGAAGCTTTAAAGGTAAAAACGATTATCTTGTTTTTTTCTCAAAACACACAGAACATGATTTCGTAAATGCAAATTGAATTAATCAAATTAGACAATCAAAATACTCAATAAACGGCTATGCAAAACCACTGAATTGAAGGAAAGATCACTTCAATCAAAAAAAAATTCACAAATTCAACCCTAACCCACAAAATTTGATAAATTTCTCTCGACATAACCCTAAATTTAAATGTCAATACAACCCAATATAGGATCAACGCAACAACATATAGAGTGAGATCTTTAGCACAAAATAGTTGAGATTCGAAACACAATTAACAGCCCAGAAATCAGAGAAGAGAAACCAACTCACCTTGAGGAAAAACGAAACGCGGACGACAAAACTCCCGGACCCACTACCACATCCCAACCAAAACACCCACCTTACGACCCTTTTCGGCCATGGGTCGCATTTAGGGGCAGCAATCCATCTCCGTGACCCAACATGGCACTCGCGCAGCACCACTATCCAATCGCCACGCATCCCAAACATCCACCGCACAATGACATGCGCAAAATGAAAGTGGAAAACCGTGGTGGAAAACCGAACAGCGAGCAGGAAAGACAGGAAGAAGAGTGAGGAGAATGAGTGGATAAGAAACTGAGGAGGACGAGTGAGGATAGAGGAAGTGAGGTGAATTGAAGGATTGGGAAAATTATCAAATGAGGTTAACTAAGCACAAAATAGCAAGGGCAGAAACGAAAATAAGCCAACAAAGTAAAGGGCAAGATGGGATGGACACAGCGACACTGTTCATCGTATGAACAGTAAACCCATTAAAGCTCTTTTCTATTGTTAGGATAACTTCATATTAGACCCTAAGTTGAGCTATATATTGATCATCGGAGTTGCAGTGACTAAGAGTATAGAGTTTAGGAGGACATAAACTACTGAAAATATCCACTAATTCATAATGGACAATTTTGGAAATTTGGTAAGATAAAATTTCAATTGTAATTCGGAAACCATCGAAGAGAAAAAATACTCGAGAAAAGAGATGATAGCTTTCAAGTACAAAAATAATTAAGAAATATCTTTGCACAGAATTCCGAGGGAATTGACTACAGAGTATAAATATTTTGCTTGGTACAATCTTTAGAATATACACATAGATAAATTAGAATTCTTGAATTGCAAGCATCCGTCATATAATAGGCACGACCACACACTTCAGTGAATAATAGGAAGGGCTCCACATGGTAACCAAATGACTAACAAAATGCATAGAAACATAGTGAAGATAAAATTAAGATGCATGACATCCATAACATAAGTAAGTACATCGCATGTCGTAACTTTTTACCCTAGTTAGGCCACAGGAATTAACCCTGATTTTTTTCATAAACAAATCCCACGTCTAAAGTGCTTAATGGAATTTCATGACATACAAAATTCCAATAAATGTAAACAAGGCAGCTAAAACCATATCACACCCGTTTATTGCGAGACATCCAAACATTACCAAAAAAATCGAAATGCACCCAGATTTGGAAATAAGTTAATTATCTTATATTATTACTATCAAGGCATCATAATTACCAAAAAAACAGCAACCATCGAATATTTCTTAAAGAATAGGGATAATAATGAAATGATCATTTTATTTTATTTTTTTAAAGAAAGAAAAATAGAGATAAGGAGAGTACAAATGAGTGATGATATGACCCATAGCACGTATGTCAAGTTAGAGTAAATGGAGAAAGAAGTAGAGGGAGCAGAATAAATCAGGCACCAGAATACAAATCACCTTATGACCTCATATCAAAACTAAAACTAGCCCATTTCATATGACCATTTGGAATTTATCATCGACTGGTATGTTGTATGATTCCAAATACGCGAATTCACTACAGTATCATAGCAATTTCATATCAATAATATGAGACTATCAAGTGCGCAGAATGTTTAAACACGAAAAACAAAAAATAAATCGAACACAACCTAAAATATATGAGAATCGAAACGAAACGAAAAAAGATGGAACCCTAACCTGCAGTTCGTTGGGGTGCTCGTCGTCGTCGTCGGGGAGATTGACACTGAAACAGGAAGAAGAATAACAGAGGAAAACAAAAATGGGAAATCAAAAAAGAAGATTATAAACAGAAAAATATAGATCGAAACGAAAATGAAAAAATGGGAATACATCAAATAGAGAGAGAGATTCAACACAGAAAACGAAAAAAAATGAAGAAAACCTAAAATTATAGATCGAAAACGAAAAAGATGAACCCTAACCTGTAAGAGGGCTGGCGAGTAGAGATAGCTCGACGGTGGGCAGCGGCGCGAGCATCGCCGACGGCGGAGGCGGGTGCATTTGGCGGGGTGCTCGGCGTCGTCGTTGAACAGAGGAGAAGAAATGCAGAGCAATTGGGCGAGCAAACGACGGTGGAGGGTGCAGCGGGGTCGCGAGTCGTGGAAAGTGCAGTGGATCGACGGCGGTGCGCCGGTGGTGGTGGGTGGAGCGACGTGCAGTGGGTTGAGTGAGGGAGGGAGGGAGGAGGGGGCGGAGGGAGGGAGCGAGGGTTTTGGTTTTCGAGTATATGAGGAGTCTTGCTAATAGAGTAATGAGCGAGGGAGCTGAGGCCTGAGTATATGAGCGAGGAGCTGGGCCTGAGGGGTTTGTGGTTTTCGTAGCCCGCGTGATGTATTGAATTGCTTAATTTTTTTTTTAAAATACTCAAAAGCTGCGGTTTCCAAAAAGACCGCAGCTTTTGATAATTGTTCCAATTTTTTTTGTCTTAACTCCCGCTTCAAATGCTGCGGTCGTTTAAAAAAACCGCAGCTTTGACTCTCAAAAGCTGCGGTTTGTAAACAACCGCCAGCATTTGAGGCGCAAGCTTTTGTCTATTTTCTTCTACTAGTGTATGGCAGTTATGTACTTTTGTGGTATGGGCTAGTTCTGTCTATACTAACACATAGTAAGAATAGCTTGTCCAACATCAAAAATACGAATGTAGGACATCTTCAACGATATTGATGAAGACTAGGGTTCCAGAATCTATACTCAGTTTTGCAAGATTGGTTACATCTCACACAAAAGGGAAGAAGCAAGTTGCCTATTCAACCTAGTAAACCTCAGGCAATCAGCATATTCATTTCTTTTTCCCTTAAAAATTTTAGGACCACGGAGAAGAGGATACCTTCCATAAATGAGATAGATGCTAATAGGGGAGCGTGGAGAACTTGGTTTGTTCAGGTGGACTTGGGACTTCCAATCCATGATCCTGTAGATCTACATCAGTATTTGAAGGTTATAAACAGAGGTGGATGTCCGCCATGTCACTCGATGTTGTCTAGCCTATCTCGCATTAGAATAGAAAGCTAAGCTGTGTATTTCTGCTATGTCAGTTCCTCTTCTAACCTATAACACAATCCAATGACAAATTCAGAACAAATGTCATTGTAAATAATCCTTTCCCATCAAAAAGCAAGAGGAGCATATCACCACTGTGGCACTATCAATTTACAATAATACACAATGTGCCTTAGTCAACAAWGTAATCAAATTCAATGACCACTTCTAATAGGCATTGACTTTACAACACCAAGTAAGCACTCGACCTACCAGGCATAATTGAATCGATAAGATTGCCTTACAATCTGTCCTTCTAAGATAATTCTAATAATATTCTTATCACTAAAACCACAATACAACAACAACAAAAACAACAACAACAACAACAACGACTTAATCCCAAAATAATTTGGGGTCAGCTTAAACCATAATGTAATTGCAAAGTATAATGCTTCATATTATTACTACACATGGTAGAATTGATCATGCTGAATCATCACATTGCAAAACTTAAAAATTGATCTTTGGCAAAAAATACTATCAGTTTATCTGAGATCGTCACACCTTCAACCAAACAAACACAACATTCTCTGAAATTTKACAATGACAAAATTGCAAAAATCACTGTATAGGGAAGGTCAATAATCAAATTCCCCCAAATTTAAAGATAAGTTCAATTCATGCCAGATGAAGCACAGATCTAATACTACAAAAACCAGAAGTAACAGAACGACAACAAACCGCAAACAATTCAACAAACACAGCATCAAGCACAGCAAAAATCAAAGAATTCACACAAAACAACAACAAATAAATATTAAAAAAAAGACCAACCTTTACAATTAGAAAAAAAACCCTTGAATTCACAGAACCAAACAACTATAAATGAACGAACCAACCAACCAAAAATAGAATTAAATTTAAGGAAATAGTTGTACGAAAATCAAAGCGAGGCATAAAAGTGAGAACAAAAGAACGCCACAACCAGAGGAGAGAGAAAGAAAATGAACACGAGAACACCCAAAACAAACCAAAAACTTCCAAAATTTCGAGCCAAAGCATCCAGCCAAAATCGCACAAGCTTTGAGCACAAATCTTCCCAGAATGAGCTTCAAAAGATCCAGAAAATTGGAACCAAATTCCCTAAAAACGCACCTCAAAAGACCTTAAGATGACCACAAAATTTGACTCCAAAAAGCTCCCAAAACCCTTGAATTTTCGAACCAAAACCCCAAAATTTCGTGATTTATGAACCCTAAACCCCATACTTTGCGAAATAGACTCATATTTTGGGTTTAAATGTGAAATAAACGAAGTTGCACTACAAGAAAATCGTTTTCCGGCCGACCGCCATCACCGACCGATTTTCGTCGGTAACACCCTTTACCGACCGAAAATCGTCTCGTGACGTCCGTCGGATTTTCCTTCGTCGGTAAAATCCTTTTCACCGACCGATTTCGGTCGGTGACCATATACCGACGATTTACCACCAAAATAAATCCCTCCAAAAATGGAGAGAAAGGTGATGTTTACCGACCCGAAGGTCGGTCGGTAATACCGACCGACTGGAGGATCAATCGGTATTACCGATCGACCTTCAGTCGGTATACATCACCTTTCCCTCCATTTTGTGAAGTTTAAGTAATGTTTACCGACCGAAGGTCGGTCGGTAATACCCGACCGACTGGAGGATCAGTCGTATTACCGACCGACCTTCGGCTGGTAAACATCACCTTTATTATTATTTTTCATTTTTTGCTGTTTTTTTATTTTTTATTTTTTTTTCTAAAATTATGCATCAAAGAAAATATTAAAAATAAACAATAACTAGAAAATTAAATTAAAAACGAATTGAATAAACTTATATATTGAAACTAATAACTAGAAATTAATTTAAAATAACAATGTAACTGTTGTTTATAAAAAGATACGCTACAACAGATCGAATTGAGCAAGAACTGCTTACGACGCTACAAAAGCTCTAGAAGCGCCTGAGCCGTATGTCCCATCCTCTGGACCTCCGGAAAAGAAGACGGACTACCAAACCGCCTCATGATAGCATCCATGAGCCTTCATCTGTTGGAGTTCTCTTTGCTTTTGCTTCTCTCCATCTCCCGCCTAGCGCGCTTTCCTCCATCAAGCTCTCAGACTCTCAAACGCTTGAATGTCTGCCAACTGAGCTGAAAGTAATGGAGGTTGCTGGATGCAGCTGTGCCTCGCGAAGGCTTTCTCATAATAGAGAGAGATCCGATTGCCGAACCATGAACCTCCACCCTTTCTGAACCACAACCGTTGTCCAAAGACCTGGATCTGCGATCGATCAGCATGCCTAATTATCCTCATATTAGTTAGTCTAAAAGTTCTAATCGAAATTTCATACTGTTAAGGAGGTATCTGTCTTGTATGCTTCTTCTCTCCATCTCCCTTAGGGCCCTATTCCTCATCAAAGCTCTTTACAGACTTCCAAACGTTGACATGTCTGCACTACCACTATTTCTAAGCCATTGGAACGGTAAATCGAGAAGTTCAAATCGGTAATCGCCGAGCGTTAGGTTAGCTCTCTCAATCAACCGAACTAGCTTTTACTATAGAAAGCAGATCCGAATATTCAAACTATGCTTCTCCTATTTGAGCACTAAGACCGTAGTCAAAGAAGACTGTGATGCCGTACAGCCACTTGCTAGACGGTTCAGACCACTACTTCTCATAAATTCAACTGCAATACTAGTTCTTTAGTAAGTATCAAACAGTGTCTTACATAATTACAGTATCTTATAATATTTGACACGTGAAGACGCGAGAAAGTAAAATTGTCGCTAATAGGCCATTTTTGGTCTTTTTAGGGGTTTTCGTAGCCTAACGTCTAACAAAATTAAACATTACTAGTTTTAAAGTTAAGAACAGTCTCATTTTACGCTCACTTATCTCTTAGACCATATTGACACTTAAACGCGAAGAAAGTCAAATTGCGCCTAGATTGGGCCATGTTTGGTCGTTTTTAGGTTTTCGAGCCTAACGTAACAAATGCAAACCTTACAGTTTTAAAGTGTTAAAACACTGTCTCATTTTACTCACTTATGCTTCTATAGACCCTATATGGACACGTAAGCCCGAGAAAGTCAACTATGCCCGTAATAGGGCCATTTTTGGTCGTTTTTAGGTTTTCGACCCAACTTCTAACAAATCAAACACATTACTAGTCTTTAAAGCTTAAACATGTTCATTTTACTCATGTATGCTCTAGAACCTATATTGGACACGCTAAGACGCGAG
Organism: Bassia scoparia; assembly: GCA_008642245.1. Taxonomy (NCBI): domain Eukaryota; kingdom Viridiplantae; phylum Streptophyta; class Magnoliopsida; order Caryophyllales; family Amaranthaceae; genus Bassia; species Bassia scoparia. The sequence continues at coordinate 69,275 of SNQN01000542.1, forward strand.
AAAGTCAAATTGGCGTAATAAAGCCATTTTGTCGTTATTAGGGTTTTCGAACCCTAACTTCAACAAATCAAAACCATTACTAGTTTTAAAGCCCTTAAACATGTCTCATTTTACCACTTATGCTTCTGTAGACCTATATTGGACACGTTAAGACCAGAAAGGTCAAATTGGCCTAATAGGCCATTTTGGCGTCGTTTTTAGGGTTCGACCTAACTCAAACAAATCAAAACCAATTACTAGTTTTTAAGCTTAAACATCGCTCATTTACTCACTATGCTCTTAGACCTATATTGACACGTTAAGACCGCGAAGAAATCAAATATGGCCGTATAATAGGCCATTGGTTTTTAGCGTTTTCGACCCTAAACTTCTAACAAAATCAAAACCATTACAGTTTTAAACTTAAACATGTCTCATTTTCTCACTTTATGCTTCTTAGACCATATTGACCACGTTAAACGCCTGAGAAAGTCAAATTGCTAATAGGCCATTTGTCGTTTTTTTTAGGTTTCACCCTAACTTCTAAACAAATCAAACCATTACTAGCTTTTAACTTAAACATGTCTCATTTACTACTTATGCTTTTTAGACTATTTGAGACCGTTAAGACGCGTGAGAGAAAGTCAAATTGCTAAATAGGGCCATTTTTGTCGTTTTTAGGTTTCACCCTAACATTCTAACAAATCAAACATTACTAGTTTTTAAAGCTTAAACATGTCTCTATTTACTCATTTATGCTTCTTGACCTATATTGGACACGTTAAGACGCAGAGAAAGTCAAATTGCCGTAATGGGCGCATTTTTGGTCGTTTTTAGGGTTTTCGACCTAACTTTTAAGCAAAATCAAACCATTACTAGTTTTTAAAGCTTAAAAATGTCTCATTTTACTCACTTATGCTTCTTAGACCTATATTGGACACGTTAAGACGCGAGAAAGTCAAATTGGCCGTAATACTGTGAGCAGAAATTGGATATCTCCTCAGACTGAAAATACTGTGAGCAGAAATTGGATATCTCCTCAGCGAGGTATGCATTGCATATAGAACCTTCAACTCTTGCCTTGTTCCCCACTTTACGTTTCAACTGATTAAGGAACKTYTAAGTAATGGACACGTGACCAATGTAAATGTCACTTCARAAGAAATGAGTAACACGATATATGTAAACGATTAACGATAACTCACCGTTCGAATGGGTACATCCATCTATATTGAACGGGACCCCTAATATATGCTTCATGTGGCAAGTGCACGGGCAAGTGCTCCATGGAGTTAAAGAATGCTGGGGGAAATATTTTTTCTAACTTGCATAAGATCTCAACAATATTGTTTTGTAGGCGCTTCATCTCACTCAACGTTATAGTTGGAGCACACAAGTCACGGAAGAATTGGCTGATTTCAGTTATTGACTTTTAAATATGAAGGGGAAGCAACTCTTTAAAGCAAWCAGGCAACAACCGCTCCATAAATACATGACAATCATGACTTTTCATTCCATGGAGCCTATTTTTTTTTATCAACACATCGGCTCAAGTTCGAGGCGTACCCGTCAGGAAACCTCAACTCTCGGATCCATTCACATAACACCTTCTTTTGCTCCTTGTCAAGRGCYAAAGGTGCCTTGGGCATCAACTCATTACCCTTACCATCATCAATGAGCTCCAACTCTCGACGCCTACACACAATCTTCATGTCTTTTCTCGCCCTGACACTATCAGCTGTTTCATCTTTCACGTCCATGATGGTGTTGATAAGCTGCTCGAAGAAGTTCTTCTCAATATGTATGACATCTAAGTTTGCCGAAGCAATAAAGTCTTCCAATACGGCAGTCCCACAAACAAGATTGCTATCCCATCCTATTTTTCTTCTTCAATTGCTTCAAAGCATCAGGACCTTGCAGTTAACTCTCGGTAAAGAGTGCTTTTTCTACAAGATCGTGCCAAACGTTCGCCTCACCGTGAGGGGGGCTGGTGGGCAATGATGGAGTGCAGGAGGAGTCGGATTGCTACTCTTGTTCTGGCTTAACAGAATCTTTGGTCTTATATCTTTCAAAGGGTCGATCGGAGGCTAAGTAGAAGACCGACGATGTCAATCCAAACCATGAGTATCTTTTCCACCCATGTTTAGCCAAGAAACCTTGCTTTATCTCATCTGCGATTTATAGGAAAATCCTTAAAAACCAGGGAGAGCTCCAAGCTGACAACAAATACCGTATTGAAATTCAGCTGATAGCACAACGACGGGCTCCGAAAGACTTAAATTCTGCTTTTTTTAGATGTCATAAGCTGATATATCCCAACAGACCACAGTTGCTTCAGCGCTCATCAGTCAAGAAGTTGCATGTAGACATCCTAAGTTTTTGTCGAGTTTTTTGGCGCCTCGAGGGATCAGAGCATATAAAGAAAATGACAGGTTATCTCATGCAACTGCGTCCTGGGGACATGTTGTAAGGTGATAGTTGAAACAGGCCAGCAAGTAGTATTGCTTTCCAAATGCTTCCCAAAAACTGGAGAAGAACCGATCGGGTGCAAAACCCAAGTCGAACATTCGAGCTCGGATGCAAAGTCGCGTAAAATGTTGTCGAAGTGCTCCAAGCTTCCATGTCACTTGGGTGAGCCATGTTCCCTTCGCCTCGACGTTTCAGAATGCCATGTCACGGAGAACTCAGCAAAGTTCTAAGTGGCGAGAGACTAGTCTCGTTGCAATTCCAGTGTATTGAAGTACACCAGAATAGGCTTTGGGAAGCCAAAGATATTCATTCGAAGCCTTCTGGGGGTGGTGGACCGATTGGATTCTACCTCAATGACGACACGTTATCAACTTCGGCACGTCCTTCCAATACAACATACATCCTTGGCATGCGTGTAATCTTTTCATGAGAATCTCGAACCCTGTAGCAGTACCTTCTTGGTGTGTCGGTGAATTGAGTGTCTACACTTAGTTTTTTGACGTGCAGAAGGCGCAGTCACTCAACTAATGACCCAAAATGCCTGCTACGCCGAGTCCTTGGTGGCAAGTTAGTACCTCAGACGTCAGAATTTGAGTCATTCTAAACCATCTCCAAACACCGAGAGTGTTGCCTCATGCATAACAACGGAGCTCTTGGGCAACTTGAGCAAACTCGAAGAACTGGTTCGCGTTGCCGGCATTGGTTCGTTCTGTTCGACTAAGAGTACCTCGCTCATGATGGATAATGATTGCGCCTCCACGTCTCCCAAAGCATCGACAACCATTCATCGGGGTCAGGATTGTATTGAGTAGGAGACGAGGTGGACCGCTTCGTGCTCACACCTTCACCGTGACTGACCATTTCATAGTGTTTCATAAAACCCTTCGCTATAACAAATGTACCTTAAAGTCGGGTCCATCAAGTATTCAAGTTTACACCGAACACACGGACACTTATTCTTCTATCCAGAGTGGTAGGTTCGCTGAGCGAAGCAACAAACTCTACCCTCCGTATAGTATAAACCTCACTCCGAGGCATGTTCTTATCATTCTGGTGCATTATACACCACTCACGCTCCTTCCTTTCAGATTAGCAAGCCTATTTTAAGCCATTAAAAATATCAGTTCAAAGCCATTCCCATTTCATCTAAGCCATTCCAATTATAAGTCAAGCTTCTCTTCATTTTGTCTTCTATATCATCAATAGTGATATCGCTGAATCTGCTTGTTGTGAGTGAATGTATATGGAATGCAGTTATAGTCAAATAATTAGATTACATACCAATTAATTCAATCATAATTATACAAATAATATAGCATATAATATTACCACATTTAGCAATTACATACCAATTACTAATCTCTTTACTGAATGGATCAATATATACCAATTACTTCTAACTTTTCTTTACTTTTTTTCCCTAAACTAATTTTTTAAGAAAATTATTAAAACTGGCATTAATAGAAGATGAGTGTAATTAAGTACGTGGAGTAACTTCTTAATAACATAGATAGGTACTCTCTATTTTTTTAGTATCATATAACATCTCTATTTATTTTAATTTTGAACCCTACGAGTCCTATTAGCGTTACGCAATACGCCGTAGTAATATCAGCCGATATATAGTAATCCAAACATATTGATTTCTTCCTTCATTTGAATTCTTTATAAGATGCATTATTTTCTCCTATTATTAATTAAAAGCTAACATATTAATTCTTGCAACATAATTCAGCCTACCATATCTACCTATACTGTACTTTTATACAACATTTATTTGAAGTCGATTTCTACATTGATATAAAAAACTACATAAAAAATGACCCGGAACACAGCCCTAATTTACATGTTCAAGTTAGCTTCAGTTAGAGCTTTACAAGTTCAAAATTAAACCGATTTTCTTATTCAAAGATTATATATCTACGGAGATATAGTTAGTACACAAAAACACATCAAACACTTTTAAAGTACAAATAAGTCAAACACACAATCACCACCCATCACATACAAACATTAACTGCTCATTATATATCCCGATGAGATATCACCACAATAGCGATTAAGAAGTAGATCACTAAGTGCTAAATGATAAGATAGTTGTTGTTGAATATGAATGGACAGTACATCTAGAAGAATCGAGCACTAATGAATAGTACCGATTCTGAGATGCTAAGTCTAGAACAGTTCCAAGAAATCCTGTGCGATATGATTCAAATTAAACAAAAAATTGAAAGATTACAAGCATGTTTCACATTGCATGTTTCAACAAAATTCATAAAAACAAAAATAAATATAACCTTACAAATTCAAGGTTAAATGCGAAGACTGGTGGCACGGCTACTTTGCTCACCGATCAGGTGTCGCCCCTTCTCAAGCTCCGAAGCAGAGTTGCCCGCGGTGCAGGAAGAAAGAGGAGTAAGTTGAGAAATAGAAAGATAGAGGAGAAGACCTGTGCGCCGAGGAGGAGGAGCATCGAGAGAGAAAGAGAACAGCTGAAGAAGCATGAACTGCCCGGCGGCGAGCAAGAGAGGAGAGATGTCAGCCGTGCGCGTGTTCCCTTGCGCTGGGTTGGCCGGTGAGAGATCGAGGGAGTTTGGAGTACGAGAGATGGTTGAGTTGACGAGTAGGTTTGACTTGTGATAGAGGTTTGAAATGAAAAAAAATTGATAAAGATGTCGACGAAGTCTTGTACTACCTACATTATCTCATCTGAGTGTTGTTTTTATTTTTTAGAAAAATTGATTGTAGGCGAGGTGCGCGACACATTTCGTCGGTTATACTGCGACCGATATCCCAAATCGGTCGGTGATAATACGAGCCCGAGAGACTGGTGTGGGGTCGGTCGGGTAAAATCAATTTTTTACCCCATTCAACATAAACACTAGCAGCCAAGTTATTTTTTAAAAAAATATATTTACCGAAGCCGGAGAACTCGTCGTCGGTGGTATCACCGACCATTCTTTACAAATCGGTCGGTGATACCACCGAAGTCACTCGGGTCGGTAAAAGTGGCAGTATAATTGGTGCATTGTGGGTGCAAGCTGAGAGTTTACCGACAATTAAAAACGGTCAATGCCACCGACCGATTGTTTTCGGTCGGTATTACCGACCGAAAATTCGGTCGGTAAAAGTTCACCGACCGAAGGCGTTCGGCAATAGTCGGTAGTACCGACCGAAAATATATCGGTCGGTGCGGTCGGTCGGCCGAAATCTATTTTCTTGTTGTGTTGTGAGAGAAAAAGAGGGAAGAATTTAGGGAAATTGTGAGGATTTTGTGAAGAGAAATATGAGAGATGGGAAAATAAGGGTTAGCGTGAGGGAGAAGGAAAGAGAGAGAGAGAGGCGTTGTGAGTGTTTGAGTTTGAACGAATTTGAGAGTTTTAAGTGAGTTTTAATTCGAAAAAAATTATTACAGACAGAAAAATCGGTCGGTGTACCAATCGATTTGAAATTTGGTCGGCACACCGACGTCGGTAATAATTTTTTTATTTTTATTTTTTCTTGCTAATGGAGGGAAAGATTCGGGTGGGAAAAAAATCAATGATTTATCGACCGAAACATCGGTCGGTACATTGACCGAATTTAAAAATCGGTCGGTAATACCGACAGATTTTTCGGTCGATAAATTACATCGACCGATTGCGGTCGGTGTTACCGACCGAGTTTTTTTTGTCAATATTTTCGGTCGACCTTAGGCAAAAATCTAGTAGTGAAAGAATTTACAACAAATCAAATGGAGAGAGACATTGCTAATGTTTTGAATGATGTGCTTCGATACTTGGATGCTCGTGAAAGGGAGGACCTTGCAAGGCTGAATTGTGATGTTCTCTTGACTTTATGGTATGTAAGTCTTGATACAAACCTTTTTTATGCTGCTATAAGCCTGTGGGACCCAGTGACACATTGTTTTCGTCTTCGGGATAAGGAAATAGTTCCTTTGCCAGAGGAACTTGGTGCTATTATTGGTTGGCTTGCCGTAAGTCTTCCTTGTATCCCTAATACTGCTGATCACTTTGTTGATGAATATGAGCGATACTTGAGACTTAGTCCAACTGTTTTACGATGCAAAGTGCATGGTCGGGAAATTGATTTGCTTGCATTAGTTGTCTATGTTGGCTGTAATGCTTCTTGCCGTAGAATCTACCGTAGACGTGCAATTATGATCTGCTTGTTTGCACGTTTCCTGTTTGTCCATGGCAAGCCGAATGTCGATCACGCTAGCATTATTTCAATTGTTGAGCAATGCGAGGCTAGCTGTACTCTTATGCCATTTTGTACGAGGGAGTTATTCATGATGCTCGACCGCCTTAATTAAGTAGGATGCACATGTGCCCTTATCTGGATGCCCTGTTTTACTGCAAGTACAATATTTTGTCTAAATATTTGCAAAATAGTGCATTTATACAAATATTATTGCTTGTTTATTGATGTGATGATTAAATATTGCACATGTTGCAGTTTCATGACAGATTTGGCTGATGAAGCGGTTGAGCCTAGTTGAGGTYCACCATAGCCCTGTCAAATATTCTGCTAAGGGATTCTTTTCCCGTAAGAGGGTCCATGTTAATAACAAATCTCAGCATGAGTGGATTCTTGTCCTTGTTGATCGTGGCATTCTTGTGCGATGGATTGTCCCTTAGTGGGGTATTAGGAGTATGGTGCATACTCGCTTGTCTTCATATGTGCTCGTGGCTAGCTTGACTGCGTTGACCTTTT
>SNQN01000542.1:87842-111739 GCA_008642245.1 Bassia scoparia
TTTTCCCTGATTTTTGGCAGACTTCTTATTTCCTTACTCTGTATCATTTTGTTTTGTTGCAAGTAAAATTTGTATGCTCAGAATCTACTGTTGTTGGTGAAGCAGCAATTGCAAATTTGTTGTTTATGAGAATGGGTTTGTCAAATTAAAGCTCTTCAAAACTATAGTGTTTCTTATGTTGTTGGTGGAAGTCYTAGCTCTCTTGCTCTTTGTGAAGATAACAAGGTCTAATATCATTTCAATTTTCCACTTTTTATGTTTGATTTTCGTTATRTTGGACGAAAGTTCTAATCTTCTTTTCTGGGTTGTGCTTTAATCTTCATTTTCTTGATATCTTTTTGCCGATGTTACTATTTTCTGCTTTAATGTGCTCTAAATTAGCTTATGTTTACTGGATTTTAATTTTTTTATGCTACAATTTATGTTTGGAGTGAATTTGATTTGCTGAAATCATGATTATAATTTTGTTAATGTTGTTGTAGTTGTTTACTTAGGGATGGAACCAAAGAGAAACTTTGGGGAAACCACCTAAGACCAAGATTGAGAATGTTCCTAGTCAGGTCAAAGCTATTGCCAATAAGAAAATTGTACAGGTAAAGTCAATGATTTGACCTTGAATTGTTTAAGCTTTCCCGTAGTTAGTTTGCTTTTTCTTAAGTGGATTTAATGGGGGTTGTGTTCAATTTCAGGCCGCTATTGGTGGATGGCATTTCCTAGCTGTTGATGATCAAGGACGGACTTACGCKTAGGGTATACCTTTTGTTTTTGCTCTTCGTTTTCCTTGTCCTGCAAAGGATTTTACAAGTAATGAGTTATATAACTTGAAGCTGAGCTATCCAATTGAAGTGATAGGTGAATACTACTTGTTTTATGTAGTACTTATATATAGTAATATGTGCTATTCAAGCATTGGCATACTTTGATCTTGGATAAAATCTCAAAGTTTCAAACTATTTTGAAGATGGGCAAGGTAAGGTGCAATGAGAGGTTTGGATAAATTTTTTGACCTTTTAAACAAATATTTTTCTGTCTACAAGCAGAGTATCGAAAAGTTAATCCCTCACGTATCTTATGGATATGTTATAGGAGCTAATGAATGCATAGGCATAGAAGAAATGTCCAAAATCGTTGACTTTTTACCCCCCTTGTGTAAAGCCTCTTTGGATAGGTTGCACAACGCATTTGATTGGCTTCTTCAGCCTAAGGCCGATTTACTTTGTCTACTAATATTGCCATTTAATTTTCTTTCTATGGTTTCTGTATTACAAAGTATAGAGTACATTGCTATTCAAAACCAAATTACTGTATTAAAAATATTTTAATGAACTTGCAAACAGACAGTTGTATGTTTGGTTCTTTGTTACTCTGCTGGAACGAAATTCAATGTCAAATCTGGTCAAAAGTGTCTTTTTTCCTCATAGGATTTATTCTTTCTTTGTATGCTAAATTAATGTCTTTACATGGATAGTGAAGAGACACAGTCACTAAGATAATTGATGTATTGTGGATATTTATTTGTTGTGACCTTGTATCTCATCAATGCAAGATCTAAACGAAGAATAGATTTCAGATAAAACTTGGTTTTGCTATGATGGTTTAAAGAGGCAAAGGTTAAATGATCCRATGATCCGTGCGTCTGATAGAGGTTTTAAAGCTGTTTGATGGACGTTATAAAGCTGTCAGCGGGCATTTAAAAGAATTTTAGGAATTTTCTGTTTATAAATTTTTTCATTAATGAATGAAATTCATGACTCTGAAATATTATATGAACTGGGAAAGATTTTTATGTTCGATGTATCACTTTTTTTTGCTTTGATTCTTTTGGTGAACATGGACCCGCTTTGCAGTTGTTTGTCCCTTTATTTTTTAATTTACAACCGCCGATATACGGACAAATTTCGGTCGATTAATACATATTATTTAAAAGACATATTGAGTACCGCACATCAAGTTGTATATGATTTGCCAAACCTATTTTTTTGGAGGGATATAGCTTTACCGACACGCTTAGAATTCGGAGTGGTATAACCGAACCACGATTTTGGCACTCTGAGCTACTATGCTTCTTTCCCATCTTCAAAATTTGCTCTGTCAATTGTCGATCTTGTAATATCTTTTTTAGCTGATATCCCTTCACGCGACAAGGTCCACTCATCCGAGACCATTTTTCTTGTGTGACGTATGTGGTTATTGTCTTCGCTCAATGAACTAAGGAATTTGGGTAACTGAACTCAGATATTGCGATGATGCGGCTTGCTATTGCATCTCAATGCATTGATGTCTTCCATCGTCGTAACGGACATATTCGACTTCCGTCTACTCTGTATGCAATGTTCTCAAACTATATGTAAGAAATAGACAAGTTTCATATCTACCTTTCCTGTCTGAAACTGTTATGATGAGTGAAGTCACCATGATACCTGTTAATTCACTTATTTGTGCAACCGAGCTTGCAGTACAGAACATTTCTTCTATCTACTGCATTGTAGTGATACGTCCCAAGTCGAGTTTACTAATTGGGTGTGCCTCCTCTTTTTGGTGCGTTTAGAGCACTCCACTTCCACACCATTATTTTATTAGATGCCCATCGAGCATAAAACCAAACTTCCTTACTCGGTCTTCATAAGTTCTGGGAAAGTCAAGTCCTCAAGAGGCTCCGTCTACGTGTCTGCTAGAATTCGAGACAAATGCTTTCCTTCATGGCTTTTTGGGCCGACTTAGCTGTTCAATTCGCCGAGCATACACTATCATCTGCTGCGCTTGGTGACTCTGGCTTTGAAGAGTTTTCAGAGGATCCCCTTTGCATCGTGTGTTCGGTACTGTGTGAGCATAGTAATGTTGGCTTTCGCGATTGCCACACAAAGCCACGCATAATTTCGCTAGACGGCACGAGTATGTATCCTTATCGAAGAGTCTTTTTGAGTGGTAGATTGCACTTTCCTTGCTGTGATTTCTGGAGCGAGCCAGTGCCTACGGCGCTACTTGCTGTAGATCAGGATCTTTTACCCTAATTTGGCCCAGGCGAAGCAGGGAGTGCAGACGCTAACATTAGCGAGATTGTCAAGGTGATTCCTTATCACTGTCGAAAGTTATTTGGCCAACTATCAATTCACCATTTCTCGGTGCACCTTTTCTTCAGTTTCTGAGATGGGTTCACTTAGACCCTGAGTGGGCTTGGATATAACTTGCTGTATACTGGTCGACGCAAGAAACCCTCGGATCTCCTTTTCATTTGCGGTGGCTAATGACTATGGTTTCTATTGATCTTTGTTGATCGATCTCGATGCCCTCGAAGTTGATGAATAAAACCTAGGAGCTTGCCTGAAAGTGACTCTGGACTGCACATTTTTGCGGTTCAGAACGCATGTTGAATTCTCGGAGTCTTTGGAAGAATTCCTGATGCACGGTATTCCTTGTGGTCTTTTGACTTAACGGAGCTGACCTATCGGTCCACATAGACCTCTACTTCTTGTACTGTGTATCTGTCATGAAGCTAGAATAGTGGAGCGTGTAATAGTGCGCCTGACTTTTTGAGACAAAGGCATTCTAGTGTAGCACTTACCCCCACGGGTAGTTGTGATAGGTTATGTCTTTTCCATCGTCTTCTTCCGGCCATTACTTTGACTGGTTATACCTCATATCCATTCATGAATGAGAGTAAGCCAATCTTGTGGTGTCTATGGAGACGTCTAGTGTGTAGGGGAAGGTGTTCTTTCGACTTGCATTGTTTTAGTCACGAAATTCACACATTCGAATCGTTCGTCGTTCCTTAGGTATAGAACCACATTGCTATCCAACTGGGGTAAATTCCACTTTAATTGAAGCTGCTTGTTTGTTGTGGACTTCCTACTGATGTTAGATAACATCCGATTCAATTCGACGGAGCTTTTGTATTACTGCTTAGCACCTCTGATGAACGACTTATGTTGCTGTGCGGGTTTGATCAACCCCTGCATGTTTCATAGGACCAACAACCATCCCCAAAACTTTTCTGTTGAACCAAGTTCTCCCTTTCTGCGACTCAGGTGTCAGACCATCTGTATCTCCCCAGTGTCGAGTGTCGGAGAGTCTTACCATATCTTTTGCTCGCGACGCAATTTCTTTTCCTACTCTTCTATTTGCTTTATTACTTCATTTTTTGTATCTTGTTTTTTTTTCGATTTGTGAATTAAAGCAATCATAAGAAGGAAAAGAGGAGTAAGCAGAAAGGAGCATGTTATTAAACTCTTAAGATAGTACAGATAAGTTTGTCTCCGAAGAAACTTGATTGAAAAGGGAGAGGGGGATACTAGGCTCCTTGACAAACTCAAGAGAACATTCCCTAGGACTAGCTATTCTAGATTTTACAACACTAGACTGAGACTTAGTCTTAGATTCAGAATCCTCGAGCATTGGTCCTTCGTCCATGGTGCACTTGATGACCTTGCCTCCTGGAGTAGTGATCTTCACAGTTTTGTACCAACCATAAACTAAGCCTTCGACTGGTGTGATGAGAGTGGTGGGATCGAATGCTTCCTTGGTCATGGCCATGAAAACCACATGTTCAGTTGAAGGGGTGATTTCTTGGCCAAACAGGAGTCCCAAACCGTATGCTTCGAGGCCATCTAATGCAGATGCCTTTCTTGTGGGGACAGTATCCCCGTCTACAAAGTTGCAGTCGTCGGAGTCTTTGAACCATGTGCTTCTTTTCTTGTAAAACAATGATGACAGAGGGAACTTCGGTGGAATTTCGAAACGAYCGTTTCCTCGATAATCGCCAAGGTATTCTCTATGTGGTTTGCCCCAAAATACAATAAGGCGGTATTTCTCAATGTTCGTTATGATGTATGGATCCCAAATGAATTCTGGAATCTATTTTCCCCATTCGGAAGGTCAACAATTATTTTTTATTGTGTTCTTGTGGTTCATGGATTTTCCATTTACACATTTGGAAATTTTTGCCTGTAGGGTAGGGTAGACCATCCCATCCTGTCTTTAACTTCACGATCATGACCCTCTTGTAGCGGTCGCAAATCATGGGATCGCTTGAGGGTTGATAGGCATTTGAGACTTCCCTCGACGGAGGTAAAACTAAATTGACTGAACGTTTTCCTCGCACTGATGAAGTGCCAATTGATTAGTGGAACTATTTTTCAGGATTGTCTAATGAATTGGTGATATGAGGATGGAAGGGCCGAAAGAAGTTTTGTTTTCTTCAAGCATGCAGACATTGACCCCTCCACTTGACTTGTTCTTGGCATCGACTATATCTTGCAAAATGCTCCTGAAGGTGAAGCAACCTTCGATATCATGGCCACGACTTTGATGGTATCTGCAGTATTTTTCTGAATTCCACCACACAGGTCTTTCTTCGGAAGTTGGATCAGGAGTAGGTTCCTTGGGTATGACGACCCCTTTGTCACTTAAGTGTTCGAATGCTCGTGCAGCTGAAAAGCCAAGGCGAGAATATTTGCGCCTTTGGAGGACCTCCCTTGTCACTTTAGGTGGTATAGGAGGGCGACGACCTCTTACTTTTTCTAGTGTTGAGGATCGTGATTCTTCACAATCTTTGGTGGTATGTCCGTTGCCTTTGTTGATTTTTGTGGCCAACTTAGTGACAAGTCTTTCAAGGCCAGCGATTCGGTCATTCAACATCTTATACTCGAGCTCATCACGCTTCCGAGTGTCGGGGGTTTTGTCAATGAGAGCTTCGAGCACATCGAATTCTAGCTTAGTGATTCGAGCGTCAAATGAGTCCAACGTCGCCATTACCTGGCTAATGATAGAGTTTTCTATGGCCATTAGTTTAATGGTGTTGATTGATGGATTGCTGCTTGAGAACCATGGAACGAACCGTGTATCTAAGAGCTCAACCGTTGGTGCCTACCCTGTTTGCACATGGACCAAAAGTTAAGTTTCATGTCAAAACTACCTGTGATGCAATGTATGTCTTAGGGGTGATCATTCCGTTGCCTTTTTGTGCATGAACGATGGAAATTTGCCTTTCGCCTTTTATTTTTCATTCTCACGTCGTTTTTGTCACTATTTTTTTTGTTTTTTTTTGTTTTTGTTCTTTTTTTTTGCTTTTATTTCTTTTGTCTTTTTTTTTAAAAAAAGGCAAAGTTCAAAGGTCCGACGTCCATTTACAAATGTATGACTCAACGAAGACGGAATGCCTAATGATTCTAGTTTACAACCCTTTCGACATTACGACGCCTAAGGAATGATCACCTTGCTATATGAGGATTGTTACATGACTCAATGACTTGTTTGTTATGAATGCAAAGCTAGGGTCCTTAGTCTAAAAGCACGTAGCACGTTGTCACGCTAACATGAACCCTATATGCAAAAGAAAAACAAAAGTCCAGCCACCTAAGGTCAGTTGGTACTAGAGTTGGCAATGGATCTTGGACCCGCCCCAAATCCGCGGATCCATATCCGTTTTTACGGATATGGATCCTTAATTTTTGGACCCTACGGATCCGGGTCGGATACGGATCCTGTCCAGTAAAACGGATACGGATCCGGGTATAATAATAGGATCCGTATCCGGATCCGTTTACCCGTTTTTTTAAAATGATACATATATTTTTGTTTTCTTTGTAGACTTGTAGTGTGTACTTTGTTATATTTTTACTTGTAATTGTTGAATTTTGTGGACTTATAGTGTATACTTTGTTTATTTTTTAAGTATTGATTAAAAAAATGTATGGAAGACTTGAATTTATTAAATTTTGTTTTGACAACTTCAAATAGGCGAAATTTTGCAATTATTCGTAGGATCCGTTTTAGATCCGTATCCGTAAGATCCGTCGGATATGGATATGGATCCTAAGAAAAAATATCCGACGGGTACTGTAGACACCTGAAAATGTGTCTCCCCAAATGAGTAATCCGTGATGAAATATACCGCGTCTCGCGTTTGTTTCGACTCGGAAAAGATGCTTTGAACTCACGAAAGTTGGAAATACGTGAGGTCGTACTCGGAATTATTGAGCAAAGGTCACTTACAAGGCAAACATATTTTCCTTCGGTTTTCTCGATAAACTCAAAGGTTTTCAAAGGTTTTCAAACGAGTTAAGCTGGCGATTCTCGTGCTTTTTGTTTTCTATCATGTGCGTCACATTTTTCTGAATCCGCCAATATTTTTAAATTATTTTTCTGATTTTTCTATGATTTTCTATGAATTTTGCAATGTTTAAATACGCAGAATACGCAGAAAATACGTGAATAATTAGAAAATACTCCGGAAATACGTGGAACCTTCTAGAACATTCTAGAAATCCTTGCTTGGAGAGCAAGGGTGTCTAGGTGCGTCGAATCAAGGGAAATCACGAATAAAATCGGAGGAAATCGAAATATATCGAGGTTTTTGGAAAATATATACTCAACCATTGAGCGTATATACGCTGAAATGGAGCGTATATACGCTCATCAGGAGCGTATATACGCTCCATTTGAGCGTATATACGCTCAACCTTGCTACACGAATTTGCCAAAAAATCATGCAACTTGAGAAGCGTATATACGCTGGAAATGAGCGTATATACGCTCCTCACCTGCGTATATACGCTCCTCCCAGCGTATATACGCAGGGTTTTTTCCTGCCTCGTTTTGCCTCGTGCCTATAAATACTCCCTGCCTTGCTCAGTTCGAGACACGACCTTCATACGCACAATTCACGACTCTCTCACCTTCACTTGACACGACTTTCAATACACTTCACAAGTCACGAGACACATCCATACACTCTCAAAACACTCAAAACACATTCGATTTCAATTCAAAGCATCGATTCTCTTCGAATCAACAAGCGAAATAAGGGTATAAATCTGAGATTACTCACCAAAAACCTTTCTTTCACTCTTTTTCAATTCTTTTGTCACTTTTAATTTGATTAACCATTATTTTGAGTTTTAATTCAATTAAAGCAATGTAGAAACTCACTTGTTAATGGTTTCATGTAAATATGTAGGTTTTTCTTATTATTTTCATTGTTTCCATGGTTTTTGGCTTTCTTTATTATTCATATTGTTATTGTCAATACTAACGCGTTTGTTTGTCTCAACTAGCAATTCAATCGAAAGGCGACTCCTTTGAGTTTTTTATTCTAACAATTTGATTGTTTGCAGTGACAAGGTGAGGAGGATACACATACATATTATTATGCCTTACTAACCTTTGTTTTTCATGTCTTATGTATATATATTCAATCACACTTGTATATATTGTTTAAACAAGACCGGAATTTAATCGTTTGTCACATTAAAGTCAGATAATCATGGACGACCGGTTTTCTAAGCACCTTATTAACATTGACTAACAATCAAGTGATCGCCTTATCCATTGTAGAAGTCTTGGTTTGTTCATAATAGCAACCCACCTAGTAATTAGTGTGTTTTCAAGTCAATTCAATAGGCTCTTTTGAATTCAATTGTTATGATTTATGGAACTACAATGAGACCGAGTAGAGGCCGCTACATGCGGGCGAATTGGGTTACAGATCTGATTCGTACCATGTCCCCGAACCCACGACTGGTTACTTGATTGGACGTGGGGCCATTAATTTGGCACCAATGTTTCGGGCGTCCGTGAATAACCTATATAGGCACGGTGGCGATCCCCTCAATTCGACGACACACCCCAACGCATTCACATGCGGATTCCATGGCTCAACTCCATGACACTGAAGCTGAGGTCAACGCCCCTTGCCTAAGGCGGGGCGAAGCCCTACAGTTTTTGGCGACTTCACTGGGGATAATCACCATTTGGTGAGTGGACAGACTTGAAAGTCTCGTAGTTCCATATTCATAATCAATTGAATTTTGCTTGTGACCCTTCGAATAGGGTCATGTCTTAGAATAGGGTCATGTCTAGGCACCTTGGTCTCAATATGGGCATGTTCTATGCTCGAGATCACCTTAAGGGGGGATTTTATCTTGGTTGCATGTGGTTAATTGATCACATGGCTAAGGTAAGTCCTATCCCGCCCATGCCGCGTATGCACGTGTTACTCGATACGTGTATATAAGGGGTATCTCGGCCATACATCACCAATATTGTGGTGGTGAAATTGGACCCAGCTCTACTCTTAGGCATGGTACACTGTCAGACTTAACCAAGCCGACCTATAGTTCACTTAGATCCTGACCTTAAGTGAATAATTTGGTTTTGTGTTTCAATCAATGTGCTTGTTAACTTGTGACTCTTTGTTCAGTCCAATTTCTTAACTAAGCCCAGTCCCTCAATCTATGGTTCAAGACATGAAGTTTGACAATCCATTAGGCCTATCTCAAAATCACTTTCAAACTCCATTCGACCTAGAATTTGACTTAGGTTCGATTCCAATCCAAGAATCTTAAGTCTGACTTAGATTCGATCTTTTGAACCTTAAACCTGAATTAGGTTCAATCCAATCCAATTCAATTCAAATTCCATTCGACCTAGAGTCTGACTTAGGTTCGATTCCAATCCAAGAGTCTTAAATCTGACTTAGATTCGACCTTTTGGGCCTTAAATCTGAATTAGGTTCAATTCAATTCCAATTCAAAAACCTTAAGTCTGAATTAGGTTCAATTCCATTTCAACCCAAGAGCCTTGAATCTGAATTAGGTTCGCTTCAACTTCAATCTAAGAACCTTAAAACTGAACTAGGTTCGTTCGTAGACTCAACCCTAGGCCCATTCAATTTCAAGTGTCTCGTAGGTCTAAGAGGTCCTTAATTCTGAAATAGGCCCATCTTAGGTTTGAATCTTTCTCGAGTCTAGCACCTTAAATCAGATTTAGGTCTAGCCCATTCAAGTCTACTTTCGAGTCCAGTTCCTTAAGTCCAGAACCTCAAGACTGAGTTAGGTTTGTTCTTAAGAGTTTTCAAGAAGACCAATCTTTTGTTTCTGGGTTCTAAAGTGTAATTCCTTGATTTCAGAAAGATAGCAAAGACTCGCAACTTGTCTCTGGGGCCCAAAGAGGCAAGAAGTCAAACAAATCCTACCTCCACAAAAGGCCCATGTCTCTTGACCCTCCATCATCCACAAAAAAGCCTAATCCTATACCTCCTTGGCCCAACTGGAAAAACATCAAACACCACTACCATCAAAGCCTCATGAGTCACCCCAAGGCGTAGGTCATCGATCTGCGCGGCCTTCTTTAGATTGAGTCATAGAGTCCTAGTCCCAGCTACCTGTCCCTTTCAATTCCTATCCCTTGAGTCTATGTAGTCTCTTGCTATACAATAAGCCATGTATGTTTCAAGTTTTCTTTCATCAATAAAATGATTCATTTTGGCAATATTATTTTCTAATTCTATGCAAGTCTCAACACTCATTGGCCACAATTGGTTTAATCTAATGCTGACTCAATTATTTAATTTGAACAATGCCCCAGAGAGGCCTTCTTTCACAGCTCCACAAAATGACCCCTCCCTTCCATACCCTTTGTCACATCAAATCAAAATCCCTTGCAACCTTTTGAGCCACAAACACTATCATTTAGCCTATCTTTCTTTCATCACCCACATCTACCTAACCAAACGGTGCGTAGGAAAAGACACGTGCAAAAGAAAGAAAAGAAAAAAAGAATAAAAGGGCAAAAAGCAAAAGCAAAAAATCAAAGTTCAAATGCAAATCAATCCAATGCAAACCCAAAGTTCAAAGCCCAATTCAAATAAAAAGCAAGAGTCTAAAAAGCACACTGCGCACCGTGGGTCACTTCATCAAGCCTTTTTCAACCCTCAAACCACAGCCTTACATTACAACCACAAAAGCCCTCTCACACGAGGCATTGTCCAAATCATCACCAGAACTACGTTGGTCTGATTCCGTAAGGATACGTAGGAAGCCTCTTCTCGAGGTTCGACCGCATCAGCATTAACATTAAATCATTTGAGGCCTTTTGAGTGCTTTGACTTGCTAAGAATTCGATTATGGTTTTGCCAGTTTAGAACCTGACATAGACTCATGTTTGAACCAACATCATTGGCCAACCTCGTATCTAGCCACATCTTTGACCCCTAGTCACAAATTTGACCCTTTTTATTTCTCGAACCATAGCCTATTCTTTGGTCACCTTCAAGGACTCATTGACTCAATCCCAAAGAAGTAAAGCCACCTGACCTTTGGGTCAGTACATCTTGTTGGGGAACTCATCCACACAATCCATCTACCTTCTCTATGTTGACTCTAAGCCGTAAACCACGTTGTCTCAAAGTCTCGCTGGGGGGCTCGTTGTCATCATGGCTCCTTAATTTCCAGTTGGGGGCTTCTTGTCTCCTCAGACCCTGTTGCGTGTTCAAGTCTATTGCTATCAGGTGAAAATCCTGAAAAATCACTTTTGGACCCTGTCTCTTTCCAATCAAAGTCACTGTCTCGCCAATGTTAAGTCAAGTCACGTCCAAATGTCACCTTTCTCTAAGTCACTCTTCAAATGACACTCTTCAATTGGCACTTGGTACTAGGATTAGACTCTAGTATCGTCCTTTCATGTCTAGAATCAGACCTAGACAAGCCACTTTCAATGACACTCTCAAATCAAGTCTAGAACCAGACCTAGACTAGACTCTTTCAAATTCAAAGACTCTTTCAAATCACGTCTAGAATCAGACCTAGACAAGTCACTTTCAAATCATGTCTAGAATCAGACCTAGACAAGACACTTTCAAATCATGTCTAGAACCAGACCTAGACAAGACTCCTTCAATGACTCTCTCAGAATCATGTCTAGAATCAGACCTAGACAAGCCACTCTCAAATCATGTCTAGAACCAGACCTAGACAAGCCACTTTCAAAGACTCTTTCAAATCATGTCTAGAATCAGACCTAGAAAAGACACTTTCAAATCATGTCTAGAATCAGACCTAGACAAGTAACTTTCAAATCATGTCTAGAATCAGACCTAGACAAGTCACTTTCAAATCATGTCTAGAATCAGACCTAGACAAAGACTCTTTCAAATTCAAAGTCACTTTCAAATCATGTCTAGAATCAGACCTAGACAAGACACTTTCAAATCATGTCTAGAACCAGACCTAGACTGGACTCTTTCAAATTCAAAGGCTCATTCAAATCATGTCTTGAACCAGACCTAGACAAGCCACTTTCAATGACTCTCTCAAACCATGTCTAAAACCAGACCTAGACAAGCCACTTTCAATGACTCTCTCAAACCATGTCTAAAACCAGACCTAGACAAGACTCCTTCAATGACTCTCTCAGAATCATGTCTAAAACCAGACCTAGACAAGACCCTTTCAAATTCAAAAGACTCTCTCCAACCATGTCTAAAACCAGACCTAGACAAGACTCTTTCAAATTCAAAAGACTCTCTCCAACTATGTCTGGAACCAGACTCAGACAAGGCCCTTCCAAATTCAAAGACTCTTCCAAAACCAATGACTCTTGCCACTCTCCCAATATCAAAGTCACAAGTTACAAGTCAACATTGCATGCAAATTTCGCTAGACATAAAAACAGACCTATGTCGTCACCAAGGTAGTCCTTAATCCTGAATTAGGGCTATCGTTTTCAAGTCAATGCTCATTTCTTCGGAAAGCATGGGACGCACCTGCATTTCTCCCAGTCAGCTGAACGGGAGAATGACTGCTCAAGGACTCAGACACATACAAGCACAACGAACCGCATGGGACACGGCTACAGGTAAAACTAACCTTTGTTTTGCAGGTACCGGCGAAAAAGGGTAACTCAGGGTCGCAGAACGTCTTGAGTTGCTCTCCGTCCCGAATCGAATACTTTGACTTTCGTCTTACGAAACTATCGTCTCTTCAGACTCAGTCAAAGTGGGGGCTTCTGTAGACACCTGAAAATGTGTCTCCCCAAATGAGTAATCCGTGATGAAATATACCGCGTCTCGCGTTTGTTTCGACTCGGAAAAGATGCTTTGAACTCACGAAAGTTGGAAATACGTGAGGTCGTACTCGGAATTATTGAGCAAAGGTCACTTACAAGGCAAACATATTTTCCTTCGGTTTTCTCGATAAACTCAAAGGTTTTCAAAGGTTTTCAAACGAGTTAAGCTGGCGATTCTCGCGCTTTTTGTTTTCTATCATGTGCGTCACATTTTTCTGAATCCGCCAATATTTTTAAATTATTTTTCTGATTTTTCTATGATTTTCTATGAATTTTGCAATGTTTAAATACGCAGAATACGCAGAAAATACGTGAATAATTAGAAAAATACTCCGGAAATACGTGGAACCTTCTAGAACATTCTAGAAATCCTTGCTTGGAGAGCAAGGGTGTCTAGGTGCGTCGAATCAAGGGAAATCACGAATAAAATCGGAGGAAATCGAAATATATCGAGGTTTTTGGAAAATATCTACTCAACCATTGAGCGTATATACGCTGAAATGGAGCGTATATACGCTCATCAGGAGCGTATATACGCTCCATTTGAGCGTATATACGCTCAACCTTGCTACACGAATTTGCCAAAAAATCATGCAACTTGAGAAGCGTATATACGCTGGAAATGAGCGTATATACGCTCCTCACCTGCGTATATACGCTCATCCCAGCGTATATACGCAGGGTTTTTTCCTGCCTCGTTTTGCCTCGTGCCTATAAATACTCCCTGCCTTGCTCAGTTCGAGACACGACCTTCATACGCACAATTCACGACTCTCTCACGAACCCACGACTGCGGGCGAATTGGGTTACAGATCCGATTCGTACCATGTCCCCGAACCCACGACTGGTTACTTGATTGGACGTGGGGCCATTAATTTGGCACCAATGTTTCGGGCGTCCGTGAATAACCTATATAGGCACGGTGGCGATCCCCTCAATTCGACGACACACCCCAACGCATTCACATGCGGATTCCATGGCTCAACTCCATGACACTGAAGCTGAGGTCAACGCCCCTTGCCTAAGGCGGGGCGAAGCCTTACAGGTACGGATCGGATCTGGATCCTTCTCTCAAAAACGGATCTGGATCTGGATCCAGTAGGATCCGGTCCAAATCCGATCCGTTGCCATCACTAGTTGGTACGTTATCGAACAGGTCAGTCCGGGTGTCCAAAAAGGTCCTATGACTAGCTAGGCTAAGAACGATCCTTAACACATCCTGCCCTTTGTGGTGATCAAAGGAGGTCTAAACCATTACGGCTTTGTAGTGCACACAACTGCGCGTCATGGTGGGGGTGGGCATCAAGTTTAAGAGTTGGTTACATAGGTAGTGCAACAGCACCAATGTTAAGCGAGCCCCCCCTGTAGACACCTAAAAATGTCTCCCCGAAAGAGTAATCAGTGATGAAACATACCGCGTCTCGCGATTGTTTTGACTCAGAAAAGATGCTTTGAACTCACAAAAGTTGAAAATACGTGGGGTCATACTCGGAACTATTGAGCAAAGGACAAATAAAAGGGGCAAAAACATTTTCTTTTATTTATTTTAATTATTTTCTATTTTTAGGTTTTCTTTTCTATTTTTAGGATTTTTTAAAATAATTTATATTGGTGATCTCCATAATTTCCACACTCTTCACATTTTTCTGAGCTCACCAGTATTTTTAGATTATTTTTCTGATTTTTCTACATTTTTCTATGATTTTTATAAGTTTTTATACGCAGAAAATACAAAAAAAATACAAAATACACAAAAAATACTCCGGAAATACGTGGAACCTTCTAGAACACTCTAGAACTCCTTGCTTGGAGAGCAAGGGTGTCTAGGTGCATCGAATCAAAGCGAATCACGTATTATGGAAAATAAAATCGGAGGAAATCAAAAAAAATACGCGGAGAATATATACGCAGACCTGCGTATATACGCAGGCCTCCTGTGTATATACGCAGCTCTCATGCTCCTATAAATACGTGCCTTGCTCATTCCGAAAAGACACACGGTTTTTCAACACACGTCTATACTCTCTCAAACACTCTAAATACATACGTTCTTGAGTTCTAAGCATCGATTCTGTTTCGATTCAACAAGCGATAACAAGGTTTACTTCTGAGATTACTCGCCACTAAACACACTCTTTTCTCATTTCCTCAATCTAATTAATAACTATTGCGAGTTTCAATCTAATTAACAAAAATGTAGAAACTCACTATTTAATTGTTACATGTAACTATGTAGGAGTGGTTAACGTTTTTGATTCTTTTCGTTCTTTTTTATTTCATTTTCATTATTATTATCACTTGTCAATACTAACGATTTCTTGCCTTTGTATAGCGATTCAAGGCGGAAGGTTTATTTTGCTCGTTTTCTTATTACAAACTAACATTTGTTTTGTTTGTCCTTGCACAGCGACTCAAGGCGGAAGATTCATTTCGCTCGTTTCTTTTTATTACGAACTAACACTTGTTTTGTTTGCAGATTCAGGGTAAGATGGGTTTGTATATATGATTTGAATTTCCTATACTTCACATTGTCATGGTTGTATCATTTGTATATATTTTGCTAAATAAAGACCGGAAATTATGTGAATCACTTTAAAATCAGATTAACTATGGACAACCGGTTTTTAGGCACCGTTTTAACTTGATTAATGCAAAGTGGTTACAATTTCCAGGTTAGGTAGTCTCTTGTGCATAATAGAAACACATTTTCGTAGTAATATTTAGGGTTAGTACGCTTCTAAGGTGCTAAAAAAATGTAAGTTGTGTGCATTCAATAATCGTGATGAATGGAATTGCAATGAGACCGAGTAGAGGCCGCTACATGCGGGCGAATTGGGTTACAGATCTGATTCGTACCATGTCCCCGAACCCACGAACTGGTTACTGGATCAGAACGTGGGGCCATTAATTTGGCACCAACGTTTCGGGCGTCCGTGAATAACCTTTATAGGCACGGTGGCGACTCCCCTTACTCGACAACACTACCCCAACGCACTCACGTGCGGGTTCCGTGGCTCAAGCCCACGCAAAGCACCTCGATGTAGTACCAAGCCGCGCGCCCGCTATACGCGAGGGCGCGGCCCACGTCCTACAATTTGGCGACTTCACTGGGGATAATCACCGTTAGGTGAAGTGGACAGACTTGAAAAGTCTCGTAATTCCATCATCACGTTTATTGAATTTTGTTGCATTTTGCATGTGACCCCGCGCATAAGGTCACAACTCAGGCACCTTGGTCTCGATATGGGCATGTTCTATGCTCGAGACTACCATAAGGGGGGATACTACCTTGGCTGCATGTGGTTAATTGATCGCATGGCTAAGGCAAGTCCTATCCCGCCCATGCCGTGTGTGCACGTGTTACTGATGCGTGTGCATAAGGGGTATCTTGGCCATACATCGCTAATTGCAAGTGGTGAAAACTGGACCAAGCTCTACTTTTAGGCGTGGTACACTCTCTGACTTAACCTAGACCGACCATAGTTGACTTGTCATCACGTGTCTTGTATATATGTGCATGTATGGGTCCTAGCCATTGTACAGTTCTAGACCTTAACACAACACTTTCATATAGTCCATGGTCATCTTTTAGTTCACATCATGCATTTCATAGCCCATAGTGACTTTAGTTGACCTCTACCTTAGTCTGTGACCATAGTTCACTAGGACTTTGTCCTTCAAACTTTCGACCTTAGTCCACACAGACTTTGAACCTTAGGTCTTGACCCTTGACTACTAGGGTAGGCACAGACTTTGACCTTAGACGTTGACTTTAGACTCACATTAGGATTGACCTTACCTTCAGCCAACATAGGCTCGATCTCTAGGCGTGACCCTAACCTCTTTAGGCACATGCATATCATACATCCCAATGTCGTTTGGTGCCCTTTCAAAAAAAAAAAAACAAAAAAAAACAAAAAAAAAAAAAAAAAAAAAAAAAATTCAAAAAAAAAAACGAAAGGGCACCTTGCATTCATACATTCATTCTAGGAAAGATGACCATGAAATTAGGACATGCATTTGCATCTGCATTCATATGTTCAATAATGACCAAGTGAGTTCACTAAGGGTTTATTTCTTTTTTAAACAGGGGTGAAGTCATCTCCATAGCCCTTGCTCGACCCGAAGAGTTTGAGCCCTAAGCCCAACCTCACCTTCCTCCAACCTTCACTGCCCACTAGCCTTAACACCACAAAATGGACTCCCAACAAGAAAAGCTCCAAAAGCTTGCCGAGCAAGTTCAACAGCTTGAAGCTAAGATCAAGGAGTTGACCTCGAGCTCTTCCTTGGACAAGCTGTTTGAAAAGGCGATCCAAAAAGCCATCGACCCCACCTTTTACCAAGACCAACCTCCTCTTGACCCCAACCTTGCAACCAAACTGCCAAAGGATTTCTCAGCCGAAGACATACCCAAGTTCAAGCCGACTGATGACCCTCGATTCCATATAAAGGGATTTAAGACCACCATGGCACTTAAAGGGATTGACTCCGCCTTGTTTCCAATGGTCTTTCCCCTTTCCTTGGAACCGATATGTCAGAAGTGGTTCTTTTCACTTCCTGAGAAAGAAATAGCTACTTGGGAAGACATCATCCATTCATGGCAAGATACAAGGGTAACATTCAGACCCAAACATCCTTCCGAGAGCTTGAAATCCTTAACCAGGGGAAGAACGAGGGGTTCACTACCTATCTGACTAGATGGAGAGGAGTTGCTGCCACCCTAGTCTCCGCTCCAACTGAAGAAGAGATGGTCAAGACCTTCATTTCTGGCCTTCAGCCAAAATACAAAGATCATCTCAAGTATCGAGGCCTTACCACATTCGCAAAGGTCTACGACATTGGAGTGGACATAGAGGATGACCTTCTTCAATTCACTTGAGTCAGTTGGAGTCTTAGCTTTAGGATCGAGACGGAGAGTCCCTTTTCCTAGACTATGTATCATTTCTTTTCTCCATTTCGGGTCTATGTCATTAGGTTTAGGATCAAATTCTCCAATTAGCCTCTATGTAATAAATTCTTTTGTTAATAAAAGTTTATTTTTTCTCATTTTCTTTAGCCTCCATATAGTTTGTGCTTCTAACTTTAATGGAATCAAATTAATAATCGACCTCACAATTCAATGGACATTGCCAAGAGAGGCCTTCTTTCATAGCTCCACAAAATAACCTCTTCCCTCCATTCCCTTCATCAAATCAAAATCCCTTGCAACCCTTGAGCCATAAACACTATCATTCAGCCTATCTTTCTTTCATCACCCACATCTGCCTAACCCTTTGGACCAAACGGTGCGTAGGAAAAGACATGTGCAAAAGAAAAAAAAGAGAGAAGAATAAAATGGGCAAAAAGCAAAAAAGCAAAAAATCAAAGTTCAATGCCAGTTATACAAAAGTCATCAAAAATGCAAATCAATGTCAAAATCCAATGCAAATCCAAAGCTCAAAGCCCAAATCAAATAAAAATAGCAAAAGTCTAAAAAGCACACTGTGCACCGTGGATCACTCCATGATCATCGAGCCTTTTTCAACCCTCAAACCACAGCCTCACATTACAACCACAAAAGCCCTCTCACACGAGGCATTGTCCAAATCATCAACGAGAACTACGACGGTCTGATTCCAAAAGGATACGTAGGAAGCCTCTTCTCGAGGTCCGACCCAATAACTCAATAACACTCTGAGGTCCACTCTCTCATATAGTTTGATTCCCTTAAAGTCAGAAGCACAAATTCCTAGTGTAGCACCCGACATAGACTCGAGCTTGAACCAACATCATGTAGCCAACCACATCAATTCCCCATTACCTCACCCTTAGTCACAAATTTTAGCCTTGTCTTTTCTTGAACCTTTAGCCTATTCTTTCATACACCTTAAGGGGCTCTCCTCAACTCATCCTTAGGCTATCACTCTGCAGCATTCATCATGCATCGCATTGCAGCATCCTCCATGTTCTCTCCTCATGCAGCATTCAGCTCAAGTCAACGATTTGGGCAAGTCAAAATCACATCCCTCATCCCTTACAATTACCACCTCAAAAAGCTAAGCCAAAACCAATGACTCCACAAAATTCACTAGCCTTACCTTACTCCATCAACCATTGCCCCATAACACAAGCCCCAACCTCGTTTTCACCAAGCAAGATCAATAAGCTAGGGGCTCATCCAGTAAACCAACCATTAACACCACAAATTAAGCCATTCCCACACTCCTAAACCCCATGGGTTGGGGCTCACTTGCAATCACAAGCATCGCCTTTGCTCGAATGGGGGCTTGAGACGGCTCCATCCCGCAATCCAAAAGCATCTTACCATTAGTCAATTTCCTTGGTCATTTCATGCATTAGATCTAAGAATAGACTTGCATTACACATATAGCCATTGCAAACACTTCATAAGCATCATTGCGCATTGAGTTTACATACATCATCATGCATATGCATCCTGCACAAACACATTACATTGCACATTGCACATTGCACCACCTCCACACAAGGCTAGGGCCCATCTTACATGCAGTTGCCTTCACACGCCTATACGGCATTCATCGCTATACGCGATTGTTGCTACACGCAACATTCTTCCCGAAAAGCCGAGGTCAGCCGTAGGGAAGGTTTCTGAGGAACGAGGCGCTTCCGAAGGAATTCATATCATCACTCATAGCCTATACGGCATTCATCGCTATACGCGATTGTTGCTACACGCAACTTTCCCCGAAAAGCCAAGGTCAGCCGTAGGGGAAATTTCCGAAGGAACGAGGCGCTTCCAACGGAACTTACATTACTTCTTCCCGAAAAGCCAAGGTCAGCCGTAGGGAAGGCATGTACATCACAACTCTCCCAGAAAAGTCAAGGTCAGCCGTAGGGGAACTTTCCGAAGGAACGAGGCGCTTCTGACGGAACTTGCATTACTTCTTCCCGAAAAGCCAAGGTCAGCCGTAGGGAAGGCATCTACATCATTTTCTTTTCCCGAAAAACCAATGTCAGCCGTAGGGAAAAGCTACCTGAGGAACAAGGCGCTTCTGAAGGTATTCATCACCTCAATTTCTCCTGAAAAGCCAAGGTCAGCCGTAACAGGTAAAACTAACCTTTGTTTTGCTGGTACCGGCGAAAAAGGGTGACTCAGGGTCGCAGAACGTCTTGAGTTGCTCTCCGTCTTGAATCAAATACTTTGACTTTCGTCTCTTCAGACTCAGTCAAAGTGGGGACTTCTTCACACAACAGCTCCTTTACACACTTCGGGTTTTGGAATCTTCTCCCGCACCAGAAATTCCATATATGCACACTTCGGGTCTACGATTTCTCCCGCTACAGAAATCCAGCACAAGCATCTTTCGGGTCTTGGAACTTTCTCTCGCTACAGAAGTTCCGTTAGCACATCTTCGGGTCTTGGAATCTTCTCCCGCTACAGAAGTTCCGTCAGCACATCTCCTGAAAAGCCAAGGTCAGCCGTAGGGAGAAAGCCGCCCGAGGATCCAGGCGCTTCCAAGGGCATAACACCGCATGGGGCGCGGTAACAGGTAAAACTAACCTTTGTTTTGCAGGTACCGGCGAAAAGGGTAACTCAGGGTCGCAGAACGTCTTGAGTTGCTCTCCGTCCCGAATCGAATACTTTGACTTTCGTCTTACGAGACTATCGTCTCTCCAGACTCAGTCAAAGTGGGGGCTTCTGTAGACACCTAAAAATGTCTCCCCAAAAGAGTAATCAGTGATGAAACATACCGCGTCTCGCGATTGTTTCGACTTAGAAAAGATGCTTTGAACTCACAAAAGTTGAAAATACGTGGGGTCATACTCGGAACTATTGAGCAAAGGACAAATAAAAGGGGCAAAAACATTTTCTTTTATTTATTTTAATTATTTTCTATTTTTAGGTTTTCTTTTCTATTTTTAGGATTTTTTAAAATAATTTATATTGGTGATCTCCATAATTTCCACTTTTCATCACACTCTTCACATTTTTCTGAGCTCACCAGTATTTTTAGATTATTTTTCTGATTTTTCTACATTTTTCTATGATTTTTATAAGTTTTTATACGCAGAAAATACAAAAAAAATACAAAATACACAAAAAATACTCCGGAAATACGTGGAACCTTCTAGAACACTCTAGAACTCCTTGCTTGGAGAGCAAGGGTGTCTAGGTGCATCGAATCAAAGCGAATCACGTATTATGGAAAATAAAATCGGAGGAAATAAATAAAAATACGGGGAGAATATATACGCAGACCTGCGTATATACGCAGCTCTCCTGCGTATATACGCAGCTCTCCTGCGTATATACGCAGCTCTCCTGCGTATATACGCAGGTCCCGTACGTATATACGCAGGTCTCCTGCGTATATACGCAGGGTTTTTCTCCTCCTTTTTCCCCTCGCGCCTATAAATACGTGCCTTGCTCATTCCGAAAAGACACACGGTTTTTCAACACACGTCTATTCTATCTTTCCCCGTCTCTAACTTGCGTATTCATTCTCTCATGCTCTCATACACTCTCTCAAACACTCTAAATACATACATTCTTGAGTTCTAAGCATCGATTCTGTTTCGATTCAACAAGCGATAACAAGGTTTACTTCTGAGATTACTCGCGCACTAAACACACTCTTTTTCTCATTTCCTCAATCTAATTAATAACTAATATTGCGAGTTTCATCTAATAGACAAAAATGAAGAAACTCATATTTAATTTTACATGTTACTATGTAGGGAGTGGGTTAAGCGTTTTCATTGTTTTTTTGTTCTTTTTTATTTCATTTTCGATTATTAATTATCACTTGTCAATACTAAAGCGATTTCTGTGGCTTTGTGTATGCGATCAGAGGCGGAACCGGTTTTTATTTCGGCTCGTTTTCTTATTACAAAGCTAAACATTTCGTTTGTGTTTGTCCTTGGCTAAGCGGACTGCAAGGCGGAAGAGTTCATTTGCTCGTTTCTTTTTATTTACGACTAGACACGTTGTTTTGTTTTTGCAGATCCAGGTAGATGGGTTTGTATATATGATTTTGAATTTCCTATACTTCACATTGTCTAGGTTGCAATCCATTTGTATATATTTTGCTAAATTAAAGATCTGGAAATTTATGTGAATCACGTTTAAAATCAGATTACTATGGACAACCGATTTTTAGCACGGTTTTAACTTGATTAATGCAAAGTGGTCACATGTTCTATGGGTTAGGTTAGTCTCTTGTGGCGATAAAGAAACACAATTCTTCGTGAGTAATCTGTTAGGGTTAGCTACGTGCTTCTAAGGTGCTAAAAATGTAAGTGTGGTGCATTCAATAAGTCGTGAGTGAATGGAAGGTTGGCAATGAGAAAACGAGTAGGAGGCCGCTACAAATGCGGGCGAGATTGGGTTACAGATCTGATTCGTACCATGGTCCCCCGAACCCACGAACTGGGTTCAACTGATCAGCAACGTGGGGCCGATTGAATTTGGAGCGCAACGTTCGGGTGTCCGTGAATACACCTTTATATGTGCACGGTGGCGACTCCCCGTTACTCGGCAACACTAACCCCAACGGTCCGCACGTGCGGGTCCGTGGCTCAAGCCCCAGAGCAAGCACCTCGATGTAGTGACCGCAGCCGCACCAGCGACCCGCAGAGAACGCGAGGGCGCGCGGCCGCAAGTCCTACACCCCCTGTCCCTATCTCAAGTGTAGAGACGCACTTATATGAGACGTGATGCCGTGGAAAACGGAAACTCAGTGCCAACGACCCAATGGTCTGTGTAATGCCAGGATGCCTAAGGACACATGTCGTCTTTAGATGCCTGAAATCGCATAACAATGTCGATGTATTGCCCACCCACACATCACTTAAGGTTAATAGAATTTAGTGAATTTTCCCTATAGAAGTCGCCAAAAAACTGTACGGGCATCGGTCTCATCAAGCGGCTACGTCGGTCCCTCTTGCTTCCGAGCGGGTACATTGTGAAGGGCGTTCGGTTGCTTGCTAGGAATTTGAGTATCCGAGAGTGTGTGGTGTTTATTACTGCGAGATGAGTAGAGGAAGTGCCATCTGCATTTTTTTGGATGTTGCGTTAGGCATGAAACAAAATTTGCAGGTCTTGTGTAGCTAAATTATGACGTTGTAACAAGCAGGTCAAGCACTCGGTAGGGAAGTTTAGTTATGCCTTAAAGTTGCTTTTAAATTGAATTGCCGAATCGTTTGTTCATGCAATATTACATGCAATTACCATAGAAAGTTAAATTTCTAAACAAGCACTACTACAAAAAAAAGTCTAAGAGACCGGTTGAAAAAGGCCAAAGAGACCGCAAAACAACCGGTCTCAAGATGGCAGGGCTCTTAGGGTAAYAGATCGGTTTATTTTTGTGGTCTCTTATACTGAGCAAAGAGACCGGTGCTTAGAAAAATCGGTCTCTTTAGTTAGAGGGATAAGAGACCGGATCTAACTAACTAACCGGTCTCTTATATAGTTAATTTTMATTATTTTATTACATCAAAGAGACCGGATTTGATGCACAACCGGTRTCTTTGATTATTTTATTGAAAAAAAAGTATAGCAGGTGGGAGGTCCCACCTACTTTATTTCACAAAGGATAATAAATACAGGTAATAATCTACAATTCTCCACACAGTTCTAACAAAGCAATACATACGAAGTATACAGTTACACAATACATAGATATTACTTAAAATTGTTAGAAATACATAGAAAAAAACTTATAACGTCTCCTCTAAATAGCAGCCCCGCTGTGCCACCACTGACTGCCCACCGCGCCGCCAACGACTGCCCCTCGCCTTGACCTGCACCGCTTCTCAAGCGCACAAATGAAAAAAAATGAGTGAGAACACAAAAACAAGTCGAAAACATAATAATAAAACTCAAATTATCCAACTCAAATTATTGTATTTTTTTTCAAAGGAAGATGTATTTCATTAAATACCAAATAATCTACCTCSACCTTCAAAGCAATACCCATATCCGTTCAAAACACAAAAACAAATCTAAAACATAAAAAAACAAAGCGAAAAACCAGAAAATAAAACATAAAAATCGAAAAGAGAAGTTCTAAAATCTCAAAAATTTTGGAAAACCC
>SNQN01000542.1:119685-139816 GCA_008642245.1 Bassia scoparia
TCACCGCTCCTAAATTGCTAGCTCATGTGCTCACACAATTCACTACTACCAACGCCCCCTCAAAAGTTTCATCAGCAGCATGCACTATGTACACCCGAGAAGAAGCAACTCGAAAACGCAAACCGTTGATGAAGATCAACTACTCTGTGGGAGGCAAGGTCATTAAGTGCACTCATGGCGACAGGATCAATGCGTGCGAGGGATTTGAATCTTGAGACTGAGTTTGAGTCTAATGTTGTAGAGGCGTTGGATAGTTAATCCTAGGGAGTGATCCTCCTGGAGTATGTCAAGGAGACCTAGATATCCCCTCTCCCTTGTGTCAATCAAGTCTCTTCAGAGACAAACTTATCTTGTACTCTCTTCAGAGTAATAATATGCTCCTTATTGCTCTGTTTTCCTATATCTTTCTTAATGTTTGATGGTTAATTTCATCAACTCGAAAACAAACAAATAACAACAGAGTAATAAGGGCCAATAGAAAGAAGTAGCGATCGAAAAGAAACTAAGTCATCTCGAAGGCTAAACAAAAAATAAGTTGACATCTGTCCGACACGACACTGTCCTTCGCACAGAGATACATAGCGACTAGTGATCAGATATGAACACGAAGTCGCAAATCGAAATGGCATTTGTTAACTGCGTTCAACACTAATGAAAGAATACTAATGCTCAGGGAGTTGATCCATACATCGCACAACACAAAGTTCCCTTAGTTAGAAGGGAGCTAAGCCAGTGCCAAACAAAAGCTCCGTAGTAATGAAAATCCGAATGTTGCCTCTAACATGTCGACAAGTAGTCATATCAAACAGACAATGTGCACGCTTCATTAAGAGTGTCAGTCAATACCGGCTCAATCGGATAGCAAAACATGAGTTTCCAGTACCATAAGAACAATGGATACGGAGTCTTGAATGATGGTGATACTGATTTTCGTGACTTAAACAAAACGAAAGTCTGATAAGACCGACTACCTCTACAAAAACGTTCTCGTAGACAACACGCAGACCTTCCTACTCTTATTATTCGTATGGGTACATGCGTCAGAATCGGTTATAATAAAGTCAATACATGGCGAACAGAAGAACATGGAAAAGACAACCATCACCACTACACCTGGAGGCTATAATGCATTACACCGTGATGCACTTTCATGAGTGTCTCATAAAATACAAAGGCACACAGATACCAGAATAGCTCCCACTGCTCTTCTTGCGTGAAAGAAACAAAGAACTAGAGATCTATGTCGACGATATGATCGTTAAGTCAAAAGACCGCGAAGGACATACCCTTGCACTAAGGAAATTCTTCCAAAGACTCCGACAATTCAACATGCATCTTAATCCGCAAAAATGCGCATTTGGAGTCTCTTCAAGCAAGCTCTAAGGTTTCATTATCAGCTCTCGAGGCATCAAGATCGATCCGACAAAGATCATACATACCGTACACATTATATGCAAAGGGGATCCTCTAAAATACCTCTTTGAAAAGACAACAGTCAACATACTCATGCCTAGATGGATGGTTATGCTCGCCGAATCGGACCATAAGTTTGTGCCTCAAAAATCCAACAAAGGTAGTATTGTCTCCGAGTTCATAGCAGACTCTCCAGACGAAATCCTTCATGATGACCTTGAGTTTCCCGACGAGGAACTTATGATGACTGAGGAAGATAGTTGGTTGTTATACTTCGATGGTGCATCTAATCAAAAAGATGTGGAGTTGGAGTGCTTCTAATCTCACCACCAGAGGAGCACACCCTAATTTCCGTTAAGCTCGACTTCGACATCACTAACAATGCAACGGAGGACGAAGCATGTTTTCTAGGTCTGCAAGCTGCCGTTGTGCGTAACGTTAAGAGATTGCGGGTATATGGTGATTCCTCACTCCACATACTTTCCATCGCTCAACAACTAAGCAAAACAGTCATGGAGCACGTCAATGAAGGAATCTGTGGCACCCACATGAATAGCAGGCTCCTAGCCTCCAAAATAATCAAGTTGTGGTATTATTGGACCACCATGGAAAATGATTGCATGCAACACGTCCGTACATACGATACCTGCCAAAAATACAACAATGCGCAACATGTTCCTTTGTCTCTCCTATCAACATTATTTGTCTCTCTATGGCCTTTCTCTACATGGGGAATTAACATCATAGGGAAGATTGCGCTGCCCAGGCAAGGAGGTCATGAATTCGTACTTGTGGCCATCGATAACTTCACGAAGTGGGTCGAAGCAACGTCATATGCTAAGCTCCAGGCTAAGCACGTGGCAAACTTCATAGAAAACAACATCATCTGTTGTTATGGGGTTCCTCATGAAATCATTAGTGACAACGACACCCACTTTCAAGCAGAATGTACGGATCTGATTGCCAAATATAAGATTCAACACCATAAGTCAACGCCCACAATAAGAAAAACATGCTCGGGTGACCGACATTAGCGACCGATTTTTTCCCCAGGAAACCCTCTAACGTTTTGGAGGGGAAAAATCAATTAGCGACCGAACATCGGTCGCTAAATTCGATTTCCCTTTAAAAAAGTGCATGAAAATTGAATTTAGCGACCAATTTGCTGTCGCTAAATGTGATATTTTGCCTTTTATTTTAATCGTGGATATGAAACCTATTTTTTTGCGTAAATGTAATATATAAAAAAATTAATATTAACGGAAAACAAAATAAATATGAAAAAATAAATTTTTTATAATAAACATAAAGTCGTAATACACGAATGATTAACGCAATATATTTTCTAAAATTCTCTAGTGAAAATGGAATAAATAACGTACGATGGAATAAATTCAAATCCAAATCCAATTCTCTAGCTGCAACTGGCAATCCAACATATCCAACC
This sequence comes from Bassia scoparia, assembly GCA_008642245.1. Lineage (NCBI taxonomy): Eukaryota > Viridiplantae > Streptophyta > Magnoliopsida > Caryophyllales > Amaranthaceae > Bassia > Bassia scoparia. The sequence goes on from SNQN01000542.1 coordinate 122,546, forward strand.
TCCGGATTAAATCCATATTTGTAGTAGCTATCCTTAAAGAAGTCCTCTGGATTCTGGATCTCATAAGGACCATCTGTGAAGTTTCCTTGAACATAAACTCGAGTGCCATCAAGATATTGACAAGGATCAGTATCAGACATCAAGATTACTTGTTCCATCAAGACACCATTTCCATTGCTATTATCAGAGAGCCTAAGGTCATGTTTAAGAGTTGCATTGATGTCTTCTGGTGGAATTTGCTCATTTCCATTAACCCAAAGAGCAAGATTAGCATGATTCCTAAGGAGCTTGACAGTGTCTCTAGCACAGAGGAAAAAAAGATCATGATCCAAGGGACCATTTGGATTTGATATATGATCTCCTCGCCCATCAACATATCCAGTAATCCAAAACTCCTGCCTAACCTGTAGATAATAATTACAAAAGCTAGATAATGCATTAATTTACAATTCACAGCAAAAATAAATATGACTTCCTACACAACTGAAATCTCCAAATGCAACAAAAAATCTGTTACTGCAAAAGGATAGGAACCTTCCTACTGCACTGATGATCATGGGCCCAGAAAGTCGGGCACCACCTTACCAATTTCATGCTTGTGAATTGTGATATGATATTAAATTAAATTATAAAAGCAAGCAAAATTTCTTGAAACAACTCCATATTTTTAGTGTAAAATTAGAAACCAGTCCTAGTGCACTACTTGCTGAAACGGTGACATATAAGTATTAAGAAAAATTAATAAGAAACAGCAGGAAAGGAGGAAGGACAGTAAAAAGAAACATTTTTCAGCACATCTTGCAGAACATTAAAGTTTGCTACTGCATGGATTTTAAATTTGTGAATTGAAAAGATGAGCAATGTAGAAGAGTAAAAGTTGTTAGTAGTTGCATTATATAATGGATTGTGATCACACTCACAAATGTGACAATATTTTTTGGAAGAAATGTAAACTTGGACAGAGAAAAATATGGAAAGAGAAGCCTTGTGACATTACGGATGACATGCTAAAAAATCGTTAAGACTGCTCAGAAAACCAATTAAGAAACCAAATATAGGAAGGAAACATAATGAATAAGATTCATTAACTCCCTTTCAGTTCACAGGCTTCCTATTCTGAATGTAGATCACACAAGTACAAAAGACTAAAGTATAGAGTTACAGACATACCAACAGACCATACACATCACAATAATGGTAAAATTCGGGTCTCTCAGCCAGTCCTCCACCCCAACAACGCATCATGTTAAAGTTCATATCAGCATGAAACATTAAAAAAAGTTGAAAACTATGTGAGCCTTCATCAAACTCCATGGTACACAAGTCATATGATCAAATTCCATCAATGTCCTTTTGTGGCTGCTAATGCCCCTAAAATATAACTTCAATTTCCAGCAACTATATATAACATTGGCAATCAACATATCTAGTATTTCAATGCACATGGGATTTTTGAAAATAATGTACTCCATCCATTTCATTAAGTTCTATAAATTTGGAATTTCCATGGATTTTAAGGAGTTAGGCTCAGGTTAAATAATATTTCGTTTGACTTCTCAAACATTATGAAAAGGAGAAAGCATATTGTAATACCAGCAAATCGGAAAGCATTGTTTTACTAAATATACTCTATACACTACTAAACATTGTCTCTGACTCTCCGCTACATACAACATTAAAATTGGCTGCATTAAGTTTGTAGTATTTCATGTGATGGGGACTATTATGTGCAAGCTTGGGGGGTTGTATCTAAGCTTGGCAATTTCTAAATCATTTGAATTATTTTATCACCCCTCATATGCAATTTAGATCTTACGATCATGTGTAATTGTGTATAACATGATATATATCTGGATGAACATTAGACTTATCAATAAGAGCATTTATAATATATAAATTAACATGTGAGTTGAAGTCTTGAAGATGAATCATTTTAATTGAAACTGAACAATTTGATGGTTGAGGATGAACAAATGAAGAAATTTTGGGTACATTTGGCATCTCAGGCCATATGAGAAGGGGAACCATAGGATCCAAGGGCGGTTTCTGGGGGTGTGCGGGGTGATCTAGATATAGGTATATTTGCTTCATATTAAACTCAAAAACAAAGGTTGGGGCGATGGTTTTAGTGTGATATTTTATAGCAATGGTTAAAGGTTTAATTCTCTTCACTAACAAATCTTATTTTATGACCCACTAGCCTGGGACTCATAAAGGTTCTGATAGTACTTTTCCTGCAAATTATGGAGTTAGTTGGAAATATTTGAAATGAAAAAAATGACATTCACTTAATAGCAGTCCAAAATCTCCTTCAAATGTGAGTTCATTTTATTTGTTTTTCTTTTGTTTCGGAGGAAAATCAAATGCTTTACTTCACGAGTTTAATTTATGTAATATCCGATGCATCAACTTTTAAGGTCACTTTTTCGTCTTTCTGAGAACGAACAAGCTTCAATACTAGTAAGAGTGACAGCACACATAAAGCAACAAAATCCTGAAAGAAAAAAATGAGCTTAAAGTTCAATGACTGCAGTCGAGGAAGAAAACGATCTGCTAGGTCTATTGCATTGGCAAAACCTGAAAAGAGTTCAGTTAGAAGGGAATAATTGCAAGGTCTTCTTTTCTAAACAAACTATTTGAAACAGAAAACTAATGAAATGGAGTTGCAAGTCATCATTTTCAGTTATACCTATTAATACACATCTAGAAAAAGGCACTGTAGTAAAAATGAATAGCCCGTGAAGCACTTCACGATCTTTTGTAATGAGATAATCCAACTCATCAATAATTAACAACCTAATGCATTTGAAAAACTCGGATTAGTCATATCTCATATGATCCCCAATTTAGGTTTTGCCAAAAAAAAATTAAGATAAGTCTTTTACATCATTCTATCACCCATCACTCCATCTTGGGCATATAGGTTTTGTATGTGCTTTAATGCTGTAATTGAGCCATTGATCTTCTTTCTTGGTTGAATATTTTGAAGTATCTTCATGASGAAAATAAAAATTCAATAATATGTATAGGGATCAACGTATAACAGTATAAGTGTGTAACACAATAATCTTGCTTATGATTATACCTTGTTAAAAACGTCAMAAGACTTTGATAGAYAAGTACAGTTAATAAATAACACATCTGGCTTCGCAACCTCCACCTGCACATTGCAGACAAGTTCTCTTATGAACGAGGAGTAAGCCAAAACAATAAAAGCACTCCAATCTATGCTTCAGTAGATACAAGTTCACGGTTTTGATAGCTTAYCAGCTTAAKCTAGACTTAGACAGCATGCAATGTGGTCAGATATTTAGGTAATACAATCTATGCTTTGTATAAAATAAGCATCATATAGCACTGCTTCATCAACCCTTAACATTAGTAAAACAATAATGAWTAGTTGGAACCATCAATATTGAGGTACGAGATTTTGTGTATTCATTAWTCAAAARAAAGAAAGATCATAGTAGGCTACTTCCAAGTTCTATAGCATAAACTAATGCAGATAACTCCATGAATATTGGGGCAATTGGAGTAAAATAGCCTAGGAGATCCTCCAAATCCAAACATTAAGGGACATGAGCACATGTTATTGATATCAGAATGATGAAAAAGGTCTCTCAAGTCTTATCATTAAGCACATTATCATTCAACAAKGAACAAAAATTAAWGGGCGGATTCTTCCAAGTTCAATCATTAAAACAAAGCAAATCATCATCAGTGAAACAAGATTGATCAAATAGCAYCATCAAATAAAATACTTTAATTTCAGCTCAAAAAAATGCATATCAAGAACCACATTATARAACTCTACAYACATGACAATTAACACGAACACTTTTGCAACATACAACTCAACTAAAACAAGTTACGGAGTACTATTAGGACAATAATGATTCTACATTGATTTCAATTAACTCACCTCATTTGACTAAKTAAGCAAAGATTGCATAACCTTATCCATAACCATAGTCTTTCCAGTCCCAGGGCATCCACACACACATACATTCGATTTTCCTCCGAAAAAAAAGAAAAAACAAATAAAATGAACTCACATTAGATTAAACCCTAAATTAAGTGAAAAAAAAAAAAAAAAATGAAATTAAACTTACCACAGCAGCTATAAACCGAAACCCTAACAAAATTGGGGTCTTAAATCCAAAACCCTAACAGAGGAGGGTGTTTGTGAGTGGCGGCACATAGGAGGGTGTTTGTGAGTGGTGGCGCGCAGGAGGAGAACAACCGTGAGTGGCGGCGCAGAAGGGAGAAAAAAAAGAAATGGAGAAAGCAACGAAAGGGAGACGACGAGCAGGAGGGAGTGGAGGCGGAGAACGGCGGTGAACGGTGGTGGGAAACTGCGAGTAAGAGGGAGTGGCATTGGCGGTTGGCCACAAGTGAGAGAGGGAGTTTGAGGGAGGGTTTGGGATTGAGGGAGTTCGAAGAGAGTAAGGGAGTTCGAAGAGAGAGAGAGAGTGTGTGAGTTTGAAGCGTATGAAATACGATTTCTAAATTGAGAATGATGAAAAAATAAATAAAATAATTAGCGACCGACTAATCGGTCGCCAATAGCGACTGACTAATCGGTCGCCAATAGCGACTGATTTGCAAATCGGTCGCTATTAGCGACCGATCAGTCGATCGCTAATTATATACCACCAAGGGAGGGAACCCAATTTTCCCACTCCGCCAAAATTTTGAATTAGCGACCGATTTATCGGTAGCTAATAGTGATCGATTTTGATATCGGTCGCTAATAGCGACCGATAAATCGGTCGCTAATTCTCAGCGACCGTTTTTAGTCGCTAACGGTCGGTAATAGCGAACAATTAAAAATCGGTCGCTAAAAGCAGTCGCCTGAAGCAAAATTTCTAGAACAATTATCTCTAAGATGACGGAGTATTATCAAAATTGGCCGCAAAAGCTACACTTTGCTCTATGGGGTTACGGGACCTTTTTTCGTAGTTCAACGGGAGCCACTCCATTTTCATTGGTGCATGGAGCCGAATTTGTTCAACCAGTAGAACTAGAGATCCCGTCTCAACACATTGTCCTAGAAAGCAAACTCCCAGAAGAAGAATGTGTGAGGGAGAGATTCGACGAGTTAGCTTTGCTCGACGAAAAATGGCTAGCAGCCTTACATTATGGATGGGTATGCATACCAAAAGAGGGTCTAACTGTAATTCAACTAGCAAGTGAAATCAGGAGGCATCAAAGAAGGTGATTTGGTTCTTAAAGCACTTCGCAAAACAGTCCAAAATCCTRGAGGCAAGTTTCGTCCTAAGGGCAATAGCAATAAGGGGTTTGTAGGTGAGGTGTAAGGTTTGAAAAACAAACCTCTTATTGTTGTAGATATTTGAGGGGTTTGAAAGTTGGGAGGGGTTTGAAATGTTGAGAGGGGTTTGTATAGAAGAGGTGGAATTTAGGTGGAGTATGGGGGTGTAAAAAAAATAAAATAAAGTTAGGTAAAAGTTAAATAATAAACAGGGAAATAAAATATTAGGTCCAACCAACAAACCCTTAAAAGAATACAACTATTGTTGGTGAGGGGTTTGTTATGGGAGGGGTTTGTGTGATGTTGATGTGGCAAGAGTTCATACCTCATAGAGGTTTGAACTATTGTAGATGCCCTAATTGGGTAGGTCGTTACATTGTCAAAAAGATCTTAACAAAAGGGGCAGTTCAACTAATGGACACAAATAATGGTGATAATTTCTACAGCCTCACCAACTTAAACTAGCTCAAGAAATACTGCGTCTAAGGCATACACACGTACCGCGTCTCAACAGCACTACAGATGGCCTGATTCCTTATGAGATACGTATGCAGCCTCGCCTTGGGGCTCGGCCACAATAACAAGTGCCCTACTTGTTTTGGGATTAGCAAGTGAACTACGGTCAAGTGGCAATTGGACGAAGTTTTTTTCAACATGCTTAAAATAAAAACAATGTATAAAAAGCAATGCWAGTTTGTAATTTATTACTACTTGTAATTAAATTGAGCAATTAAAATACAAAAGGAAACTTCAAGTTCCAAGTTCACTTATTACATGCAAAAGCGGCTCGCAGGCCAATCTCWTTATTAACTCATTAATAAAACAAACATTAAGTTAAACAAGAGTGATGRAAAAAAGCAATCACTCCTTCCTCTCCTCTTCTTGCTCCTTGACATTATCCTTCTTTGCACCTGAGCTCTCACCTTTAGGCTTCCTCACCCATTTGCGTCTCTTGGGTCTATCTTCCYCAACAACCTTCCCTTTTCCTTTAGCATCCCCTCCAATCATCTCTTTATGCCCAAGTCTTCTTTTCAACACTTTTTGAGTCAATCCTCAAAGGAGGAAGTCTTTGAAGCCTACTCCAAACGGGCTCCTTCTTAGGACCAAGTCTGTGAGAAATAACTCTAGACTTAGCAGCAAGGGTCTCAGTAGAGTCACAATCCAGTCTCTTACTCTTGTAATGGTCCTTCTGCTCCGCACGTCTCGCCTCAGCACGYCTCATCACATTWGTGGCATTCATCCAAATAGGGTAATGAGCAGAAATCTTGTGGTCACCTCAAGTGTAMAATGGAATTCCCAGTATTTCTCCCACTCTATTGCATTGCCCGAATGCAAGCGCTTGTCCTTAAGACGAACTTCGTCAACAGTGTGGAAAAAACTGAACTTTTCTCGAAATCGCGCTCATCAACCCTGAAGGCAAATAGAAGTTAATGTAGTCACAACTAGGCCACAGTGCATATATTGAAAACAACGCGAGTATGCCCATATGCTAATACCCACTAAGTGGACAGTCCCACTTTACGGAATGCCACGGTAACAAGGATAGTCCACTCATTTTGAGATTTGTTGACCTGGAACCCTCTTATCGGGAAAAGATCCTTGAGAATGTTGAGAATTATTGACGGTCAGACTAGGTACCTCCTCAGCCAGATCTTCCATGTAAATAGCAGTGTGCATATTTAGCATCACATCACTAAAGCAATGATATATGATTATAAATCACTACTTTTGAAATACTCAACGAATATTTACCTGGTAAAGGGTATTCTAACATATGGCACCATTCGCATCCTTCTAAGGCGTGGCCCATCATGAATAACTCCCGGTGACACGATCATAGGTAGAGAGTCACAATTTCAACATAGAAGTAATAGCATGCACCACATTTGGTTTGCCTTGGAAACGAGGAAAGTCAAAACAAAAGATCATGATTGCACATTACGATTTAATTCTTACGGCCAAAAGCTCACTAGCAATATAGTAAACAATCAGAATGGTGATTTCCCGCCGAAGCACTTCGCGTAGACGTTGTTTAGGACTACAGTCTCAGTATGCTCATATATCAATAAGAGACTCAGCAGTATTAGGGTGCAAGGAGATTACACTGCCAGTCTAATATAGCACCAGTTCTGCAGCAAGGAAACAAGTTTGTTGTCCAGACGAAACAATGATAACGGTCTCAATGGCTTAGCGAGATAAGGAGTTGTTCGAGATTACATACCTAACATCAAGAGGAATCACAATGTCATTGGCAAATCCTCCCTTTCACGAGCATCAAGCATCAAAGCAACTCATTCAAGCTAGCAAGTCTGTCTCCATTTGATTTGTTGCAATTTTTGTATGTAATGTAATTTAAAGTCTAAAAAGCATGTGAAGAGATGGTTTAATCGTAGGGTATAATGAATGAATTAGGACGTGCATAACCCATTTTTACGCATTAGGCCGAAAACTGCCTAAAATTAAAATCGAGCAAAAATGGGTCATTCTGGCGTATTTTGCCGCAGTTGAGCTTTTTAGTCATTTTGCTCTTCTATTTACTCCCTGCACGAGGCACTGCAGTCTATCCGCTAGGTCCTATCCTGCTATTTCAAGAGGGAACAAGCCCGGACAGTTCACCTCAAAAAATGCAACGCATCATACACAACAACACAAGACGATCGACGTCGTCTTAGAAGTTTAAATACATGCATTGCATATAGTTAGCAATTTGGCTTTTGCAAATTGCAARCAAAGCTTGGCATTACAAAAATGAGCTATGTTTTGAGTCGTACAAAAGTCTAGTCATATTGACATACACAAGCACTTGAGTRTAAGCTAGAGTCMAGTCAWGTGAAGTCGTGTCAAGCAAAAGTCAACAAATAAGTATATGCAGGTCTATGCTAACTTCTAAAATAAACAAATGCAAAGCTAGAGTCACCCCCCTTCCCTACAGGTGACAGGTACATCTCCTGCTCGCGACATGTCGAAAAACCAAGTGACGCTAGCACCTATAAGGTAGACTCGTCCGACAGCTCATCAGGGAAAGGAACTAACACAGAACTTCCTGGTATAATAAACTAAGACGAGGGTCCAGGCTGAGAACGGGATATCAATGATCCATCCCAGTTAGGGACGGATGTCATCTGCATAAGGATTTTCAAGTCAAAAACGGGTTCCTAACCCTACAAAACATTGGAATCATGAGATTTGCTGCACTTACCGAGTCTCTTAGATGACAGTAAGCATATTTCTAGGCATCTATTATTCCCAACAGCCTCATAATGCCTGCCTGAGACATCTATTTAGCAAAACAGGCAAGTCAGCACATGAGTGAGTACTGGCATGAAAAGGAAAAATCGAATTGTTCCCTACCTGACCATTGCAAGGAAGCATCGAGTTTTGAGCYTGCCTAGAAGRRGGAGGACCAAGCCCAATGAAATCGTCCAGGCCAGGACGGATCCTCAAGTCAGCAAAGGGGATCTCACCGACGTCATAATCAGACTGCACAAGCTAAGCCAAAGTTAGATCACAACTAACGGAAAGCAAATCTAAGGAAAATGTGTGGATAAGCAAGACTCATACCTCAACAAATAGCTCGACTCGGGGGCTAGTCGCTCCTCCACGAAACGCGCATAGGCGTCCTAACCCCTGTCACAAAGCAAGAGGTGGTACTCCACCGCATAACCATGACTCAACTCGTTGGACAACGTGGTGACCAACGGCTTCTCATCCATCATAGGACTGGTGGATCCTAAGGCACTTCGGGCTCAAATGGGCTATGCTGCCTTACTACACGTTCCCCAAAGTACCAGACAGGCCCTTGAGGTCCCTAGAAAAGACATCGCGTTTTGGCGTGCTTAGCCGCTGCGGCGAGCCTCCTCGGTCTCGCGTTCCCCACTCGCCTTCATGGGCGCCACTCCACCTGCAACAAGATGTGGTTAAAATCACAAGCATTCAAGAAAATTATACAAAAAAAATGAAGTAAAGATTCAGAAAACAAACGGGCAGCAATACGTCTAATAATAAACATCTCTCTTACAAGCAAAGGGTCATCCGGGGGCTCACAGCTAATCAACATAACAATGGTCGAAGGAAATGCATAATTCCGAGGAATTGGGACAATAGGCAAGCAACCGAAGGATGAGAAACAGCACTTCTTCTCCCAAGTGAATATACATGCATGACGGAATGCACGATTCCACTCACGAACACTATATGCAATGAGGATTTCAAGAAGGAGTATACATTCGCTCATACGCCATAATCCCGAACTAAGCAAGCAAAATGCGCCCAAAGTCATCGAATCGCTACAAAAATGCACATACGAAGCTACGACAAGCCGTAAGCGAATGCAAAGTCACAACGAAGTAATAACCACGATCAAATGAAGGTCGAAAGTAGATCAAAGTCAAAGCACACATTCCCCAATCAAAGTCCTATCATCTTTGCAAAAGCCAAGCGTAAGCCCYAATGTGTACACACAATGCAAGAATTTTAAAAAAGACATTGCTATACGCAATTGGCAATCTTGGCTAAACGCGACGTTACCTTTCCATTTGAGTTCTCCTAGTACGACTAGATGAGAGGGATACAATAGATCAGTATGCACTAGACAAAAAAACAATTGTCTATTATCGCATCCAATCGTAGGCTATACGCGACTCTAGGCTGTCTGCCCCCGCCTTAGGCAAGGGGCGTGACCTCAAGCTTCAGTGTTCATGGAGTTGAGCCATGGAATCCGCATGTGAATGCGTTGGGGCTGTCACGAATTGCAGGGATCGCCACCGTGCATATATAGGTATTCACGGACGCCCGAAACATTTGGAAAGTGCCAAATTAATGCCCCACGTCCAACAAAAGTAAACCAGTCGTGAGCCGCTCATGGGTTCGGGAACATGACGAAATCATATCTGTAACCACATTCGCCCGCATGAGCGGCCTCTTAATACTCGGGTCTTCATTTAGTTCCACAAATCATAACAATTGAATTCAAAGAGCCTATTGAATTGATCTTGCAAATAACCACTAATTACTAGGGTGAGTGCTACTATGTACAAACAAAGACTATCTACACATGGATAAAGCCGGTCACGTGGATTGTTAGTCAATGTTAATAAGGCTGCGTAGAAAACGCGTCAGTCCATTGATTCTGACTTTAAATGGACAAACGAATTAAATTGCCGTCTTGTTTAAGCAATATATACAGTGACTTGAAATATATATACAATAAGAGACATGAAAAGCAAAAGGTTAGTAGCATAATGAATATGTATGTGGCCCTTCTCACCTTGTCACGCAAACAATCAAATCTTAGAATAAGAATAAAACTCAAGGGAATCGTCCTTCGATTGAATTGCTAATTTGAACAAGCAAACGCGTAGTATTGACAATAATTAATATGAATAATTAAAGAAAGCCAAAAAACCATGGAAACAATGGAAATATGAATAAAATCCTACATATTTACATGGAAAGCGATTAACAAGTGAGTTTCTACATTGCGTAATTGACATTAAAACTCAATAAATGGTTAATCAAAATTAAAAGTGACAAATGGAATTGAAAAAAGAGTGAAAGAAAGGTTTTGGTGAGTAATCTCAGTTATTACCAACTTTATTTCGCCTTGTTGATCGAAACAGAATCGATGCTTGAATTGAAAACGAATGTGTTTTGAGTGTTTTGAGAGGTATTGGATGTGTCTCGTGACTTGGAGTGTATTGAAAGTCGTGTCAGAGTGAAGGTGAGAGAGTCTGTGAAGTGTGCTGAAGTGATGAAGCTGTCCCGGAACTGCAGCAAGGCAAAGACGTTATTATGGACGAGGCAAACGAGGCAGGGATAAAACCCTGCGTATATCGCTCGGATGAGCGTATATACGCAGGAGAGAGCGTATATACGCTCATGTCCAGCTAATACGCTTCTCAAGTTGCATGGATGTTTTTGCAAAAACGTTATTGCGAAGTTGAGCGTATATTACGCTACTGAGTTGAGCGTATATACCGCTCCTGTTTGAGCGTATATACGCTCATCATTTGCGTACTATACGCGCAATTGATCTTGTATATTTTTCCAAAAACCTCAATATATTTTGATCCTACCGATTTTATGTGATTTCCCTTGATTCGGACGCACCTAGACACCCTTCTCTCAAGCAAGGATTCAGATGTTCTGAGTTCCACGTATTTCCGGGAGTTATTTTCCTAATTATTCACGTATTTTCTGCGTATTTGCGTATTTTAACATTGCAAAATTCATAGAAAATCATAGAAAAATCAGAAAAATAATTTAAAAATATGTGGGCGGAATCAGAAAAAATATGACGCAATGATGGAAAACAAAAAGCCGAGAATCGCCAGCTTAAACTCGTTTGAAAACCTTTGAAAACTTTTGATTTTATCGAGGAAACCGAAAGAAAATATGTTTTCCTTGTAAGTGACTTTTGCTCAATAATTCGAATACGACCTCACGTATTTCCAACTTTCGTGAGTTCAAAGGCATCTTTTCCGAGTCGAAACAAAACGCGAGACGCGGTTAATTTCATCACGGATTACTCATTTGGGTGAGACCACATTGTTCAGGTGTCTACAAGAAGCCCCACTTTGACTGAGTCTGAAAGACGATAGTTCGTAAGCGAAGTCAAAGTATCCGATTCGTACGGAGAGCAACTCAAGACGTTCTCGACCGCTGAGTTACCTTTTTCGCCTTATCGGGGTACCTGCAAAACAAAAGGTTAGTTTTACCTGTAGCCGTCATTTGTCCCATGCGTCGATGTGCTTGTATGTGTCTGAGTCGCTTGAGCGGTCATTTCCCCGTCGGTAACTGGAGGATGCAGGTGAAGTCCCATGCTTTCCGAAGAAATGAGTATGACTTTTGAAAATGATAGCCACTAATTCAGGATTAGACTACCTTGGGTGACGACATAGGTCTGTTTTATATGCTCTAGCGAATATTTGCATGCAATGTTGACTGTAAACTTGTGACTTAGATGTTGAGAGAGTGGCAAGAAGTCATTGATTTGAAAGATTTTGAATTTGGAAGGGCCTTGTCTAGGTCTGATTCTAGACATAGTTGAATGAAAGGGTCTGTCCTAGGTGCTGGTTGTAGACAAGATTGAAAGTGTCTTGTCTAGGTCTGACTCTAGACATAGATTGAAAACGTCTTGTCTAGGTTGATTCTAGACATGATCTGGGAGCTCGTGTTTGAAAGGGTCTTGTTGACTAGGCTCTGGTTTTAGACATGTTGAGAGAGGTCATTGAATGAATAGTCTTGTTCTAGGTCTGGTCTACAGGTTGAGAGAGTCATTGAATTTAAAGGGTCTTTGTCAGGTTCTGGTTCTAGACACTGATTTGAGAGAGTCATTGAAGGATCTTGTCTAGTCTGTTTTAGACATGGTTTGAGAGAGTCATTGAGAAGTGGCTTGTCTTAGTCTGAGTTCAAGACATGATTTGAGAGATCTTTGAAAGCGGCTTGTCTAGGTCTGGTTCAAGGACAGATTTGAAGTTCGTCTAGGTACTATTCTAGACATGATTGAAAGTGAACTTGTCTTAGGTCTGATTCTAGACATGATTGAAAGTGACTTGTCTAGGTCTGATTCTAAGACACTCGATCTTGAATGAGCCTTGAATTTGAAAGTTCAGAGTCCAGTCTAGGCTGGTTCTAGACATGATTTGAAAGCGACTTATGAATTTGAAAAGATCCAGTCTAGTCTTGGTTTCTAGACTGATTGAAAGTGTTGTCTAGGTCTGATCTAGACATGATTTGAAAGTGACCTTGTAATTTGAAAGAGTCCAGCGTCTTAGCTCTGGTTCTATTAGACATGATTTGTGAAAGTAGGTCTTGTCTAGGTCTGATTCTAGAATATTTGAAAGTGACTTTGAATTTTGAAAGAAGTCCAGTCTAGGCGTCTGGTTCTAGACATGATTTGAAAGATGTCTTGTCTAGGTCTGCATTCTTAACATGATTTGAAAGTGAACTTTGAATTGAAAGAGGTCCAGTATCTAGTCTGTTCCTAGACATGATGTAAGACGATAACTAGAGTCAACCTCATTACCATAGTGCCAATGAGAGTGATGTCATTCGAAGAAGTGACTTAAGAATAGGTGACATTTGGCACGAGACTTGACTTAACATCTGGGCGAGACAATGACTTTATGGAAAGAGACAGTCCAAAAGTGACTTGTTCAGGACTGTCCACTGATAGCAAAAGACCCTTGAACACGTCAATAGGGCCTTAGAGACAAAGACGCCCCCAACTGGAAAGTTAAGGAGCCGTGTATCGACAACGAGCCCCCCTCTACAGGGGAGACGTGGTGACAAGACAACGTGGTTACGGCTAAGAGCACATAGAGAAGTGGTTGGGATGGATTTGTATGAAGAAGATCCAACAAGATGTACTGACCCAAAGGTCAGGTGGCTTACTTCTTTGATTGAGTCATGAAGTCCTTTGAAGGTGACCAAAGAAATAGGACTATGTGTCGGAGAAATAACAAAGGGCAAATTTGTGACTGAGGGTCAAAAAGATGTGGCTTAGATGCGTGGTTGGCTAATGATGTTGGAGGTTCAAAATGAGTCCTATGTCCAGCTGTCTAGGACCTGGCAACACCTAATCGACATTCTTAGCAAGTCAAAGCAACTCCAAAATAGGCCCTCAAATGATTTAATGTTAATTTGATGCGATTGAAACCTCAGAAAGAGGCTTCTCTACGTACCTTACGAATCAGGACCAACGTATTCTGAATTCATATTTGAACAATGCCTCGTGTGAGAGGCTTTTGTGGTTGTTAATGTGAAGGCGGTATTTGAGGTTTTGAAAAAGCTCTGATGAAGTGACCACGATGCGCGAGTGTGCTTTTTAGACCTTTGCTTTTTGTTTGATTGCGCTTTGGACTTTGGATTGCATTGGATTGATTTGCATTTTGTAAAACTTTGTATTGAACTTTGATTTTCTTTTTCTTTTTTTTGCCCATTTTTCTTTTTTCTTTTCTTCTTATTGCACGTGTCTTTTCTACGCACCGTTTGGTTAGGTTAGGATGTGCGGTGATGAAAAAAGATAGCTAATTGATAGTGTTTGTGGCTCAAAAGTTTGCAGGTTTTATTTGACTGTTGTACAAAGGATGGAAGGAAGGGTCATTTGTGGAGCTGTGAAAGAAGGCCTCTCTGGTGCATTTTCAAATTAAATAATTGAGATCAGCATTAGATTAACCAATTGTGGCCAATGGTGTTGAGACTTGCATATAATAGAAATAATATTGCCAAAACAAATGAATCATTTTATTGGATGAAAACTGGAAGCATACATGGCTTATTTTTTTAAGGACTACCATAGACTCAAAGACAGGATTGAAAGGAACATAGCTAGGACTAGGACTCATGACTCAATCTGGAGAAAGACCGCATGGATCGTTAACCCACGCCTTGGGGTGACTCCATGGTTTAGGCAAGTGGTGGTTTTGGATGTTTGATCTTATCCTTCGCCGCTGGAGTGAACTGGGAGGCGACCCATCTTCAACATTGTCTTGGAATCCTTGTGCTTCAGAACGATGCAGTTCCAGTGGTGTGACCCCTTCCTTGGTGGAACTTACAATAGGCATTGGGATTCCAATCCTAGACTTCTTATCACTGAAGGTCTGGAGTGGTTTCCGAATAGGAGCAAGTTGCACCCCTTTGCAGTTAATCTATCAAAGCCTGCTTCATAATCATACCAAATTGGGAGAATGTCCTTGGTGGTCTCGAGCCTGTTGTTTGAAAGAGCCAGGATGATTAGAAGAGTTGGTCATTGGGTAATGTGGCTGATTTTGATCAGTGTGGAAAAGGAGAGCCACCTTCTTGTTAAAGCCCCCACCTTACCCTTAAGACTTCTGGTGCTTGAAACACTTCCTCCTTTTCCTCCCCTTTCCTTTAACTAGGAGGACAACCTTTGTAGGGCAGTAAATGAATCAATGGGTAGAAATTGAGTGGCTCTCGATAACTCGGGCTGAAGTTCTGTTGACGACCATAGCGGACTTAATCTTCCTCATTCGGTCATTGAGTTCATCTGAGCGGCCTTCTCTCCACCTATTAAGAAGTACGAGAAATTTTCTCTCTCACTTGCTGGTGGCCGTCAATTCACGGGAGACCAAACAGGAAGCTGGGGAATTGTACCTGTACGTGCTTTAGGAACTCGTGTTTGATGTATTCGCCAACAGTCGAGTTTGCTTGATTCAGAGTCTTGAACCACCTGGAGATGGGTGTCCAAGTAAATAGAGGAACCACCGAATGAATAGCCTATATGCTCATTTCCCTTAAGGGACCATTGAGATTGGTTGAAAGTGCGGAGATGTCCTCTGGGTCTTCAGTTCCCTTGAACTTGCAAATCAGTGATGACAACTCTTAGAAGCTGGTGGCCAATCTCATAATCAAGCAACACGAGCCCGAAACTGAATTTTCGGACATCTTTGACCATCTCTTCTAGTTGCTCCACCCTTTTTTCGCGTCTCAGTCTTTGGACCTGGAGAAGTGGTTTTCAGCATCGTCTTCTCCCTCCCCGTCAGACACTCAAGAGGGTTTTTCCTGGGTCGACTTTTCTTTTCAGCTCCCCAATGCTCTTTTCGTGGGCATCCAGGGCGAGAATTCACAGACTCGGTTTTCTAGGATAGCGTTCAGCGATTATTCGAGTTTGCCATGGAAGGTCCCTTGTTGATCAGGGCCGTCGGGTTTGGCTTTCTTGTTACTCTTCTGGGCCCCAGAGAAAGTTGCGAGTCTTGCTATCTTGCTGAAAACAGAAATTACACTTTTAGAACCCAGAAAACAAAAAGGTTGAAACACTCTTAAGAACAAACCTAACTCAGTTCTTGAGGTTCTGGGACTTAAGGACTGAACTCGAAAAGTAGACTTGAATGGCTTGACCTAAATCTGGATTTAAGTGCTATGACTGAGACAAATAATGTCAAACCTAAGATGGGCCTATTTCAGAATTAAGGACCTCTTAGACCTACTGAGACCCACTTGAAGGTATGCAATGGCCTAGCTTGAATCAAAGTTTCTAGGGTTGAGTCTATGATTAAAACCTAATTCAGTTTTAAGGTCTGCTAATTGAAGTTGAGTGGACCTAATCAGATTTAAACGCCCATTGGGTTGAAATTTAAATGAACCTAATCAGATTTAAGGTTCATTGAATGAAACTGAACCTAATGCCGGTTTAAGGTTTTATGGAATTGGAATTTGAATAAATTGAATTTGAATTTGATTCCTAAGTCAGCGTTTAAGTCAAAAGATCGAATCTAAGTTACCAGATCTTTAAGATTTCTTGGATTGGAATCGAATCCTAAGTCAAATTCTAGGCGAATTGACGTTTGAATTGGATTGTGGATCCTTTTCATTATGAGCCTTTACAATGGATCAACAAACTTTCAAGTAAATTGAACCAAAACATAGATTAAGGACTAGCTTTAAGTTTGTGTGGCTAAGAATTTCGGATCTGAATCAAAGAGTCACAAGATTAACCCAACGCACATTGCATTTGAAACACAAAAAACCAATTATTCCCACTTTCTAGGTCAAGGATCTAAGTGACTAAAGTGCGGCTGGTTATGTTGACAATGATAAGTGTACCAGCGCTAAAACGGTTATAAGCTGGGTCATAATTTCACTATGCACAACTAATATTCTGTGAATTCGCGGATCTCGATGGCCGAGATAACCCGCGTATTTTATCATACGGGCAATGTACACTCATAGATAACTACCATGAGCATATATACGCTATCTATTTTCGCTATCTCCGTGTTTCACAATACCAAAAGAAATATCAGAGCAGAGGGCCGAGAGACCATCTCTCGATATCTCATAGGACGAATAAATAAACCTTAGCATGACAATGACTCTATGACATTCTTCATTTATTAAATCCCAAATCCAGGATCACACTCAAAGATTAATACAATCCCCTTTAAGTTAGAATCATACGTCGAACCAACATCTCAGAATATTCCCGGATGGCACTAACAGAAATGTAGAGAATATTCCCAAAGGTGGGCCCATAAGAC
>SNQN01000543.1:0-69162 GCA_008642245.1 Bassia scoparia
ACATTCATAATCCTTTGATCCATCCCAAGGCAAGGGTAAATGCTATTGTGCAGATTACGCGCGTCTATACTTCAAGAACACCCCCTATAACTCCTGATGTTTTCCCCTCAATCCGTACTTACGAATGCTATCCTTCGACACCAACGAATTGTGTCTAAGCCATGTGAAATCTAAGAGTACCTCTTCTATCCAACAACAACTCATTAAATCTCTATAATAGACGTAGAACTCATCCTATTCTCGCTACGATTTTTATACTCTTTTTTACTCGTCTTTTGTTATAGTGACTGCCTAATTTAGATTCATCTCCCTGTAAATAATGTCCGTCTATGTCGAATTACAGTCACACATTGCTAATCAGCTTACATTTCCAAACATCTTCCGTTGGATCTACTCTTCGCTGACGGAGTCTTCACGACAATCGCAGGTAATCGTTGCATTGTCTATGCGAACCACTGTCCGAGCAACTCCTGAGCTCCATTTGCCGACACTACGGCAGCCTTAGGAGAGCAGGCAAGCGACAGAGCAAGCCTGCGAGCTCAGTCCCGACGAAGCAGACTGATCCGGACTCCGTTTCGGCCGCCCCCTCCGCTCACCCAGCATCATTTCGACATCAGAGGCTCACTCGTCTCTGGTAAGCTCGCCCACGTTTCGTCACCGTCTCAGGATTGGTGCGATCTCTACACCTACAGATTGGACACTCAGATATTCCCCCGACAAGCTGTCCATTCGACCCTAGGTCCGACGCTCATGTCTCCGTAAGTGCCTTCGGCACCCTACCAGAGCTCCCGAGATCATCTGCCGCATCTCCGGCCACCAGACAGGACCAGTGAAGATTCTCCACGGATGGAGCCAATCCGATCGATGCCACAACCTCCAGATACGGTCCGGACAAAAGAGCCCGAATTTCCTATCCTTCTGAAGTCATATCTAGTGGCTTTTACCTTGACCGCGACTACTCAACTGTCCACAGTCGCTAGCAAAGCATCTATCTTACTTCTTTAGCAGCAATTAGCCAATATTTCAAGGGAGATCCTCTCACTTTGTAACAGACTATGCACTTCCAACTTCATTTCCATCTAGAATCTAAAATTTAGTTAGAATTAACCTTTTCATCTCAAAAACAAACCAGTTTATTCTACATCCAATGATAGCTCAGCATTTTTCATTATTCTCCTCCTTATCTATCTTTCTGCTATTTTATTTATTCTATATCCATCTCTCTCATTCTAGATCTCCTCATTCATGATTCTCTACGGCTTTATCTACCTCTTTATTTACACTTAACCCTTACGCTCCCGTAATTCCTCTTCCTAGGCACATTTGCCGCCATCCGTGCAACCCACATCACGCATTTTGGGTTGATTCTGCAATCCTTCTTTGCACACTTTACCGTACTCCCCTAGTTACTTCTGTTCTCTCCATTATTCACCACTTCCAGGTAGTGCCCCACGATCGGCACGCCCCTTAATTGCCCCCCTAATTTTAGAGAGTCACGCAGTCTTGTCTAGACTCTGCCGCGTTTTCAACTCAACTACATATCTACGCACATAGGCCCCTCTAGAACGCAACCCTATCCCCGCTCCGCGCGACCGACAGCCACGCTCTTCGGATCAGGTCGTTCCTCCCGCCGCCAATGTTCATCCCGATTCCGAAAACACATCCTTTGATCCTGTCTCGATTGTCCCCTTATTCCGTGGAACTTGGATGCACCCCCAATATTGCTAATCTTGCTGCTCTCATCATGAACCATCACGGCCCTACACTGTAGCGTTCTCAGCTCTTATAGTTTATTCCATCTTTCACAGTCACTTGCTTTAATTAGCTCTGTAACTCCTCACAATATACTGGCAAACACCAAAGGCCTCTTTTTACCAATCTACAAGCTTTAACTTAACAAATTCATTGTTGCTCCCTGTCGGATGCTCGACCCTACCTACCTCTAGCTACACTAGTTCGTTTAACTTAGATTCCCATTTGATACCGGTATGCGCGAGCCCAAAGCCCTCGTCAGCAATGCTCTTACCGCACTTTTACCAGTAGTTCACTGATTTCTATCTTTGCGTACCCCCAATTTAAGCAACCTTTCCTCATTCGAAACCTTACAAGCGTGACGAACGCTGACAAAATTAGTCACGAGTCTTGCCAACAGTAAGGCTCAATTCTCACTATTAACTAACGGGGGCAAGAACGAAAGACATTTCCTCAGCGGGGCACACATTCCGGCTCCCCCCCCCTGTTGGCCATCACGTATAATACACATTTATCCAAGCGTTAACGACGATGCTATTGTCCAATTAGACCACCCGCCAAAGTTCAGCCCTTCTCTATTCGCGTTTTGTGATAGCAGACTTCTCTCCCTGCTGAGTCTCCTTTAATGACATATCTTATCCGAGCCCGCTGCTCGCATAGACATAGCGTTTGACCTACTCCATATGGACTACTCATTCCAAGTATAGACGGCTCACCTCTTTTGACTTAGTTAAAGACCCTGAATCAATGTAAGGCGATTCTAGAGACACAAACTGTACACACTTTTGATAACTACTACACAATTAGAGATTTGTTTAGATAGCTGATCGACATTAGTGTCGCGTATTACTTCAATCATAAATATAGGCAGTCTAAGCAAAGATCGTACTACTTAGCGCAATTTTTTTAAATGAGAGTCTACATGTTCTCTTCAGTAGGCTATGGACGTTATAATTAAAGCCGAGCCAGTAGAGTTAGCTTGTCAAAGCACACCAGTTTACATAGCAAAGCAAAATGTTGCTCAGATCCATGCAAAACTACCAAGCGTGCTACCCAGTCAATCCTGACTTCGTAAGAACAAATTTACATAATTCCAGACTAACTCGCTCATGAGTCATTTAATGTTCCACGACGACACGGAGTACGCAAACTATTAGTCCAGGATTCTAACTTCGACTTTATACTGACCCATTAGCATTTTATCCAATCAAGTCTGCTCTCTCAATCAGGCTACAGCATGCGAGTTAAGTCTTCGTACATTCATTAGCTTCAGTGGCCGAACTTCTAGCATCGCCCATGCACACCAACCAGCTCCCTGAGAACCATAATAAGATTTGGCGGTTATGTTGCATAGGTGAGATTTGTAACAAGGTAAAGATTGACTATGCTTATGAAATTCAATGACGCTACTGCCTATACTCTGAGAATTTTAACCACCATAACTGAGTGTTGAATTGAAGTCATTCAGCCATAGCAAAATCCCACCAGATAAAAATTTGTCTCTAACCATCATATTCCTCTAAATGATTATGTATACTCTCGATCTTTTACACGATCATCTTTAGTATTTAGACTCTCTTCGCTATCTATATTCTCTTGCTCATTCTTACAACGGTTAAGCATATAATACTGATATTTTTTAATTTTTAATACTACACTCATTACTCGTTACTGCCCTCCGTTTTTTTTAGATGGTTCACTACTATTATGCCCACCACCGTTTTTCAAGAGTTCGATGAGTTGAATCAAGAATAGGCCTTGAAACAACAGTTGCGGAAAAAGTTGAAAAAGTTAGGTAAAGATGTACGAGTGATAGATCGTAATGAACATTTCCTATGAGAAAATTAGCAAGATTCTTCATATAAAATCTCGAGATTGTATAAATGGTAGATGAGCATGACTTTAACAGATCAGGTGCCGTCTAAGCGATTCCATGGCTTCACGTATAAGATAGAAAGCTACCGCTTAAATGTAAAGAAAATGATAGATTCGGTTCTGGAAAACCCAAAGCCTAGTTTCATAACAACAGCATGCCAATAGTAAGAACGCCAGACCCAACCCTGAAGCCATACTAAAACTAAGACATCGGAATCTCAGGCCGTAATTAATTTATTGTATTATTTTCTCCCCCGACTCATAACACTAACATTCATACTGATTATCTCGCAATATCCTCGCGATTTCTCCGGGTCGATAACCTCATTATAGGAATTTGTGGCAGAAGGTTTTTTACTATAGCATTGAACCCATTCACCAGTGATCTGATCAATTTCGCATTAACTACTAGTAATTGGAGTGCTATACAACAAACGAATAAATCCAACTCTCGCGTGCTGCGGGCTCGGTTATTAAACTCACACACACTAAGTTGCTTATCCTTAGTTTACGTCACAAACGTCGCTGCAGCCATTCGATACGATGTCACGGTGCCTAATGGTTACCATCCATATGCGGCTGTCGTAGCTACGTAGCGCCCCACCAGTGATATACTAGTTGTGTCTGGCTGTAAACCCGTATTGTGTCATAAATGATTTACACTAAGCTTCTTGGAGAGAGCTGCCTCATGAGACACCAACCACCTCCTGAGATGAGCATCACGGAAATAAAGCAATTTATAGTTGATATACGCCGAGTCATATCTCAGTTACCCGGTTTTTGCAATCCCAATAATACAGACTATACGAGAAGCTTATAGCTATCTTTCTTCTTGTCGTGTCTACTTACGCAAGCAACTTCCATCATTTATTATCGCGTTAGTGTGGCTACTGGCACATCTCCTCAAGTCTTTCTATTAATGTGGACTCATATAGACATTCACGCAACTCACGGAGTAGCAACTCCTTAAGAACCGTCTGATTCAGTTCCGATATCTTCCAAAACACAGCTAGAGATGTCCTATATTGGGCTATTCACACATAAGAACAATCTAAACACCTGTGGTATTATAAACGCTACCTCTCCCCACACACTACATGTTTTTGCCCTCCACTCACTTTCCCTACACAAAGTCAACGTCATTATCTCTTTTTCTCTTTTTTCCCATGCGCGCGTTCACACACCCCGCCTTCCCCTTCCTATTCACACACATCTGCTCTATCGCTTCATTTCAGCTCTATACGTAAGTACAATTCTTCTGCTGCTCGTACTTATCTTACCCGATAGTACTATTCACTATAATACGGAGTTAAACTCACAATCTTAGTGCGTACATATCGCTTTTGACTCTTACCTTTCCTATTATCACACTCCTAATCAATTAACCTGTGTCTCTAACTCTATATAATTCTTGATCTAAAAAAGCACACTCTCCTTTGGACTAAGAACCAGAAACCATAACGTAAACTCTCTATGTGCGCTCGCACCAGACGCATGCTTTATTGCTTTCCTTCTCAGACATGCTGCAATTGAAACACTCAAATCCATTCTGATACTGTGGTCTCTTTCGCTGGACGAACATTACCAGTCTCTCTCGTTACACTCACACTTCCCCTATAAATAGTTTTCACCCACCTGTCAATCATTACATCTTTAAGTACTAACTACTCCTCTATTGCTATATACCGTGTCAACCATCTAATCTCAATTATTACATTATCCAGCTACTTAGTATGAGAATAGCACTATCTTTGCAATTATGAACGGATCTAGCACTACATATGATTAACGTCTTAGTCTAGCGTTGTATTTGAAACTTCTATGTTCATTATTTTTTAACATCAGATACAATTCAACGATTTTTCATGTACATGCTAGTGTTCTCTATCGGTGTATTGCGTACTCTATTCGTAACTTTGTAGATTCTAGATTAATTGGTTAGCTCTTATGCTATTTCTTGGGCTCATTCGGCTCTATCATACTGACACATGGAAGAGCGATAAAAACCATTAACGCTACTATTCAGGTTCGCAATATCTGCATAACTTTTGCTCACCTATTCTCGTTGTGTAATTTAGCTGACAACTTAATAATCAAACATATTAAGTGACACAGAGTTAGTTAACAGTTTTTCACTCGACAAACTCATTTCCTGAATAAGCGCTAAGATCCAAACTGGCCATGAAGGATAGTTAATTGCAGTGAATTCACTCTACAATGTTACAACTTATAACACTCTAATTACCTTCGAGAGCAACAGATTGACGCAACCATCTCGTGCGTTGTTGCACATAAACTCATCTATAAATGCCAATCAGTTCATGTCACACATTCAGTCCACAAGTCTCCATTCCTGTTTGAATCTTCGTATTAGCCTCTCTACTCATCCTCCTTCAAGGGATTTAGTGATGATAGAAACACTCATTTAGCATTAATCACCTTCATTCAATGGAGACCACGTACCTACGGTCGAAGCTCTAGCAAGCTTGGGTTCACGCAAAGAGAACATCACTTCAGATGATATCTTCGAAGGCCTGCTATTAGTAATGTTGCCCCTATGGAGAACAAAAAACTCAAGTACTGAGCTGATGAGATCCATAAAAGTTGATATTCCTTAAGTATATGCACTCATCGTCTATCGCGATGTTGACTTTTATGGTCTGTGCATATCATACATAGTATTAGAGTTTTACTAAGCTCTTCACATACAAACTTTTTAATGCAGGGATTTGGGTTCCATGCGTACGTACTAAGAAATCTCAGTATTCAATGCTATCGAACAATCAATATCAAGACTGTCTTGCACCTTTTGCCTGCTTCCATCCGGCGTGACTCCTCCTAGTATTACGCTTGTGGAGCGAGTCATTCACCAACTGCGAACAACACTTTTTCCATATGTCCACCACGACTTCACTAAATTACTATCAATTATACTCGCCTGTCCACTTGAAGCGTTACAGCCGTGTGCAGCTGTTCTAAATTTAGCTTACCGTTACTCCTTTTTACGACGCAATTATAGTTTAATTGCTCACTCGCGTCATATAATCCATCCTATCTTGTTCTATGTCAGTATATCGTAAGCCGCGTGTATGTCAGAACACGCGCGCTAAAAAATCCGCCCGTATAATCTGTCTTAACTAAGTTTTGTGCACTCCCCTCCTGGGGTCCTGCTCATGTAACATCCGTGTAAATGTTTCTAAACTAAGCTGTAGTGTTGACATGGCATGCTAATTCTCAGTTTATGAAAGAAGTCATAAATACTAGATCTAACATCTCATTGACTTAATAATAAAAGTGTCCCTACAGTCAATTATCATAACATGCCATAGCGTTTCAAAGAATAGTTTCGTAAGCCAACTCTTAATTAAAAAATAAAAAGATTTAAGCAGTACTAAGCATATAATGCCTACCTTCTAGCACAAACTCATTATTAGTTTGTCCAGGCATAACTTAATGACAGAGGTATGACACGAAACTTTAAGACGCTCTATTCACATTCATAGACACCCTTAAGTGCATAAGCCGCCTTTCTAGGAATTAGACAACAAAATAAATCGTCCCCGTGGCGCGATTAGCACGATGTCCCCCTCAGTGTCCCAGCATGCGATCTACCGTGGAGTCCAGTGGCAGATACGATTTATGCTTGGCTGTATTACCATAGTAAAATCACTGCCGCTTTAATAGTTTGTCGAGACTAAGCCAGCATATGCCATGTATGGTCAATATTGTTAAGATTGTCATAGAAATCTGCTCGATTGTGGGACACGTCTATCAAGAGTAGACATGAGCTAGGCATACCAA
The DNA here is from genome assembly GCA_008642245.1 of Bassia scoparia. Taxonomy (NCBI): domain Eukaryota; kingdom Viridiplantae; phylum Streptophyta; class Magnoliopsida; order Caryophyllales; family Amaranthaceae; genus Bassia; species Bassia scoparia. Next base: position 7,429 of record SNQN01000543.1, read on the forward strand.
CCAGCTAAGCTCCTCAATGGAGAATAAGTTTTGTCAAACATCAGAAAGGTATCCCCAACGATGCCGGCAATGCATCTGTTACGTCGTTAGGGTAACATAGGCCCAAGATCAAGTACAATGAGCTCACATCCTAACGAGCATGCGTGCATATAACGCACAACCTCGCATAAGGTGGTTGACAACTCAAATTAGTCTAGATATCACCCGCTGCCATCAACTGACTTAATCCTTTGAAATCTAACACCTGTATCTGCCAAAATCATGCACACACAGTAATTGTAGAGAGTGACTATAGATCCTATATAATAGGAGACTTCTTTAATATCCGATCAAGCTTTAATTAAAGATAACTATAATAATCTTAACCCAAATAATTATCACAAAACGTCTTAATTTCATGGTATGACGCTCGTTTAGCGCATACAATAGATGCTTATACGTAACATAACATCCTTTTGTCTTATTTTACAACCATTCATCAAAAACAATCTCCTACCACATGGTCAGCGCACCAGATCATCCACATCCCTAGTCCTACAGATTCGTTTTCAGCCTTCCAGCTGGCTGCGATACACCCTCAAATAATGCCCATGTTGCGAACCACAAGAAATAGAACTCACACAAAAAGCACAACCCCATTCCACGTCCCACCACTTTCTCTCCTCAACCTTAAAAAAGGCAATGGACACCTTTATTATTTCTAATACACACTATCGTACTCGACTTTTGCACTGCTTATTCTTCCCTCTTAATCTCTTTGAACAACATATCCATACATGTCAGCAATTCGATAAGCCGTCGCACAAAGGATATCGAAACGAATGCACCCTACGTTCCTTCAAAGCAATCCGAAGTGCTCAATCATCACAATGCAAATTGCTCTATACTCACCAATTTTCACCTAACAATAAACAGGATGTCATCTTTTTTGGAAAAAGAGTGAGGGAAGCATGGTGATCGATGATACATGCGTCCTCAACACATGACCCAGTAGAGACTCAATTAGGTAACAATTGAAAGCTACTGAAGATAATAATCTACCTTTGACTTCCTTAGCATTTAAGTATACCCTTGCACAATTATTTTCTCTAGAATGTTCCTGAAATTAAAAGTTACACATTTGCAATGACCTTTCTCCATGGCTTTTGAAACAGGTTAGGTATGATGTGTCTCTCGTATAAACTGTTAACTCTTTCATACCATTTACGAGTCATTAAGAATAGTTCTGTGATCGGGAGTAGTTTAATACTTACGATAATAAGGTATATCGCAGAGCAGGCTGATCGTTTTTTTTTAAGTAAGAAATACCCCATTAGACTAACGCTCTGTTTTTTCTTTGCCTTTTTTTCATACTGAGTGTGCTAGAGGGTTTGGTTGTTTAGCGCCGTTATGTCATAAATTTTTCTTTTTGGAAAACATTTATACATGTTGTTTAGAGAGAAAAATATAATGAAGTGTTTCTTCCTTGATACAGAATTTTTAATCAAGTTAATACCTAAATCTCAGCGAGAGCTGAAATCTATCTAAAGGCTCGCGGATGGTTGCCTATGAGATGTTTTATTATTGACTTGGGTACTAGATATCTGTTGTTCTCCTTGCCAATGATATGCAGTGTAGAGATATAGTGGATATGTCCTTTTCTCACTAGGTCTGCTTTGGCGGTCTCACATTTTTGAGTATGTGAATTCCCACTTTAGAAATTGTGTATGATATTCATCTTTAGTACTTAGGGCTGTATCCATTAACGCTGTATCCCATTAATCTGCACATAAGCTTGTTAGTGACAGAACCATGTGAGTCAATGGCTAGGGAGCCGCATGTTTGTGTCAGTTAATCATAAGTTGAACCCAAGGCGGCCTCCAAATTTCAAATTTAGTTTTAGACAATCTAGAATTGATCAAGGATTATCATGGTTTTATCTAAGCATATACGTTGTTTTTTTATTTATGAGAGGCTAGAATTTAATCCTATATTTTGCATTATGAGTATCTTAGGAGAGACTGTAAACGGAAAAATGGTGGCTTTTTGGGTGATGACACAGTCGGAGCATAGGCATGGGTATAATTTCGCAAGTTCAGAATTGAGATGAAACGCAAACCTCAGAACAGTTGCTGTCGGGATAGCTTCAGTATCGAGTTTGATCTGTAGAGCACAATCTCTAATAGAATTTCTGTGTGCATTCAGCCCATGACCAAAATTATTTAGGTAGCAAAATGTTTTTCGTGTATCTTCTTGTAAGGGCGGTATAGTAAGAGTGTGTGTACATCTAACAATACCTCAAATCAGAGCAAGGCCGTAAATGCGATGTGAAATAGTTTTTGCATATAAATCTCAGACATGATCCTTAAACGTTGATTAAAATATCAGGTGCGTGTTAAAGCTAGTCGCACATCCAAATGAGCGTTTGATTGTAATTGCTCTGAAACAATTGTATTGTTGCATCATATGTGATAGATTAGTGTAATGATTCCTCAACCATACCGACTGTCACGAATCGAATGTGTTTAAGAAACTAACTGCCAGTTAACTAATAAGGTGAAACATCACGAACCAACTAAACTATTTGAGATCGTTCAAGTATAACAGATTTTACTATAAATACATCAAACAATACCAAGTTATAAAAGAGAAGCATTCATATGAGTTTGAGTGAGATACCTATAAATGTGACTTTGTAAGAGCTGTCGAGCTCAGTATGAGAACATCGCACCGAAGCAGTCTATCATCCTTTTAAGAACTGTGTGTCGCACCTTTGATGAGCGTAGAGTAATCTACTGTCAACATTAGCTTGCACGTGCCTAGGAACTTAGTCTCACGCTATGCCACGATAAAGGAACGTGGATTGTGACGTAACAGAGTTGGCATAAATCGGCAAATGCAATAGGATAGAATATATAGCAGTAGAGGATTAAGAAGCTTGAGATTAATACCATCCATGATACTTCATAACACGAACAAGTCGCGATTAGTATGAAGAAACATTTATGAATGAAACACTTGACACGATCAGAACAGAGCACATGTGGAATGTCTTTTTTCGTACATTACTCGAATTTGTCCGGGACAACCACGTTCCGTACGCAGTTAGGCCACCTGTGTTTCGACTATTATTCTTAACAGGCTTGAACGATTTCAATAAGGCTCGGCTTAAACTCAATGCGCAGGATTTTCCGGCACGCTAATCTAATACGCACCAAATACCATTGATTGATATCTCCCTTATGTCATTAGTGAATCTGTTTTAGATTGATACTCACAATTTCCTCTGTCATCGACTATAACAACGAAAACAGTTTATATACACATTGGACTTCGTCTACTTTATTTCTTGTAAACTAGTCACAGGTAACGATATGGACTATATCTACTTTTGTGCTAGTGAGGCAAAAACTACTTTAAGTTAATTAGCTACCTTCATTATGGAAAGGGCATGCATATGTAGAAGATAAAGACTTACCCAAGAGCGAGTCCTTGATCTTAATCTTCTCCTGCCATATGTGCGGAGTGAGTTAAATACAACTGAAATTTTGTGGAATATTATTGAGTGCCCATACGTAACTGCCCATTCGTGTATGCGACTAACTCTAAACAGAAACGAGCTCGAACAAGGTGTATTTTGGGAAGATGAGAATGTCACCCATAAATTCAGGTTATCGGGAACCATTGTGAGCTAATGTAGCCTGTACTCCGAAGTTTTCTCCCCAAAATCCAACTGCCTGCCTAAAATTAGGACTAGCGCAAAATGCCAGGATTCTATACTCACGGAGGCTTTCTGTATTGAACAGAAATAGCAAGGGGACAGTGGAATCGAAAGTGTCTCATCTCCGCATTGCCTCATTCTCTCTCACCCCCCCATCCCCCATCCCCCCAGCCCTCCCTCCTCCCGCCACAACATGCGCTATCCCAACACATCCAATAGTATGATGCCTACTGCATGTTGTCTTTCCTCTTCCCGTTTTCCCCCTTCCTCCTTTACTCCTTATTACCATTGCGAGAGTCCAATTGTTTATAGAAGTTAAGCTCCAAAGACATGCAGAACATGATTAATTAGGAAGTATAAAAGCGAGAAATCACAGTTGTGATGTGTAGGGCCTTTGGGCTATGTCGGCGCGTCATGTTGCCAATTAAGAAATGATTAGCAATCACTTAAAATGCATGTGAACACTGTTTAGCATTCTAACAAAAAGTAACCGGCAGCTCTATGCAGTCAGTCCTTGCTTTCCATGAAAAAAACCAAATAAATAATAAACAAGAAAGCTGGCATACGGATGTGTGTAATATGCTAACTTTGAGCCTGGTTGTTGGAATTTATGTGACAGTGTGTAGGTATCCCATCTAGCTTAGTTGGTCTTTTTGGGGTGTTGATCTGCTGCAAGAAATTCTTTTCTGATATGATTAAAACTGTTTGCATTCTGATTACTCTTACAAGTGTGCTTAAAGATTGTGGACCATTTCACTTATACTTTAATGCTGTATATAGACTATTTGTCAAAGTGAATCTTTATGCGCCATAGTTTTAAAAAATATTAGTCCACCTCTGGTACCTTGTTTCATTCGCGGTAAAACCAGAAATGCTCTGTCTTGCTGTTCTCTTCCAGATATTAGTTCATCTTCGATAGCTTGCTCCCATTAGAACCACTTTAGAACCTTCACTTCTGACCATTTTTAATCCTCGCGATGTTTCGACTTTTTTCACTTGTCGCTGCATCATCACTAATATTGATGACTTCTCTTCGTCATTATATACTGATGCGTTATGTCTTTTTAAGTGTCTTAGATAATAATGGAGAACCATTTAAGTGGCTATCAGGAAAGTCACATAACAGCTAAAACACACAATAAAAGCACACCTAATATGTAGAGTCTTCTTCCAATCCATAATTAATTGAGAAAAAATGTCTTAGAACGCCCTTTTATCTTTCCTTATCCAATATAATACCAATCTATGATGATAGTAATATCTTAAGCAAGACTATTAAAGTTGTTCTATAAATTGACTTCCAACTTTGAGTATTACCTAATGGCTCCGACGTATTATCAAACACTGAAAAGAGTATCATAGGACTTCACACTAGATAGATGAAGTAATCGTAGTCAATCAACCTGCTTAAACTTCTGTATAATTAATGATGGATTCAGAGTGACTATATCCAGACAATATAGAGAAGTCTTTAGTGTTTTCCCATATTACTATGACAGTTTCCTGTGATCAAAACATTTAATTCAACAACATACATGCTTATGCTCATGATAGTATAAGATACGATTAGTGTGAATATTGTTCATATTGTGTACAGAATTCTTGAACAACAAAGCATCTAGAACACGAACAACATCCAACATATAACCTCCATAAAACAAAATTGATAGTGTACCAATAGATAATTCTAGAATAATATCAGTTCAAGACTTGTTCTGCCTTAAGTGACACTGTGCATAGCACAAATGAACCAGCATAGTTTGTGTCGAATAAGAAATATCAATCTAATGAACACACGAGGTAAATCAGAGAGAAGTAACCGTTAATTGAGTGAATATTTAAATTATTATGACATTGGATTATGACTGTATTAAGAACTGCTAGCCGTTTTCACATTTCATGCCAAAAATGAAAGGTCTCAGCATACTCAGCATGTGAACTTACAGATAGTAAGTTACGACATTTTTTATCACTAGTATGTGACACTAGCACTGTAGCCAAAGAGGAAGATCTTGAAAGATTGATTAATCATTTAGAGCAGCAGTCAAAAATAACATGGTGTGCAGTTTTAAAAAACAATATGTAAGGTTAAGTAAGGCTGAAGTTAGGGCGTACTGTAGGCGCCGTAGGCCACATATTATTAACCGGTTTTAGAGACAATGGAACCTGTGAGTTTGTGCTGTTCTTGCTTATGAGAAACGCTATCTCAGTGGCTGCGTTATAGTTTATTTGCGAGATATAAGCCTAAATTACAATTAACTTAGAAGAAGACATGTTGATTATGAAATGTGTTTAGATTAGTTGCGACATACATCATATGTATACGGATGCCTAACAGTGAGTCACATATGTTAGTGTGCCAATGTAAGTAAAGCGCTCCTCTCAACCTGTTCATTGGGTTTACCGATATCGTCACGAGTATAGAGCTAAGTTAAGATCATCTCATTTAATTATGAAGGTAGGTAATGTGTGGTTACAGACTTGCTGCTATTGGCCGGAAGAATTACCCAAGCTGTGTGGGCTCACCAGAGATTAGAGGGTATTGGAAAGATTGTTTTTGCCATATTATATCACCCAAGAAATGATTGTCAGATGCCGAGGGCCGACGAGTCTGTATAGCCACTGTTGTAATCGCCTGCTTTCTGCGGAATACTCAAGAGTTATGCCTTAAAATACTACAGCAATTATTAAAAAAGTTTATACTAAAGCGATAGAGACATTTGTTGCTTGCTTAATTTTACAATCATGCAAGCGATATATTCTCATGTAGGGTCTCTTTATCATATAAGACAACACAGGGTAAAGCTAATTGCTTTGGCAATTATGCCTTGATTATAAGTTCAAGGCTATGTTGTAAATGTATTCCCTAAGTAATTAACTAAGCCCTTATCGTCCATTCTTAACAGACAGGATGATTACAACCAGAAATGAGGACACATATCTTGACACATAGAATTGAAGTTCCTCTATACTATGCGCAATCTCAAGATAAAAGGCCTAAATATTACAATGTCGTTTGATATCTCCGGACCTAGTATTATCAAGTTAATTGCAATTACTTAACATGGTTCTTTTACAATAAAACTATTAATGTTCGCATGTATGTGGAAAACTTATCCTTCTTTGTGTGCCATGACCATAGCAGACAGAAATATGACTTCAGTAATCCCTGCACTCTTTACAATTAGAAAGTCATGTCGCAACTACATAGAACTTTCAATTAATTAGTGTTATTACTTCTACCTTACTCTACTTCCGTCATATAATTTTAGTTAAAAAAGATACTGTTCACCATTAATCTATATTGAAAATAAGTAAATTAATTGGAGTGCTATCAAAACGATGAATAATCAGAGACATTTTGCTTTCTTGTTCTCTTCTTCCGACATTTATCATGCGACAAAATTCTGTCACAAGGAAAATCAAGAGCCACCTATTAATAGGTCTGCTATTAGAGGATTTGATCTTGATTACACACCTGTACTTTCATAGCAGAATTATGAAACAGCCAAATGCCAGGACATGCAATTACAAGTGCTATTACTAGTTCCTTCTACAGTATATTTGCATCATTAAAATCCTTTTCAAAACGAGATACTCTGACGTGTGAAATGATGTTCGAACACACAGTGAACAAAAACAAGGCTCCATATGCCAGGCATATCACCATGCATTCTAGCTCGAGGAATGAGAATGTCACGCTGTCATTATAAACATAGCAGCACCAAGTGCACACAAAAACACAACTTGAACTGAATAACAACTCAATTACCTCGGTAAAGTGACGAGTCTATTGCCAATACTAATCAATGTTATAAATATACAATATAGTAATAATCTCATGCTGCTAGTTATACTCACTTCACTCACAGCATCCTAGCCGCCCGGTGGCACAAGCGCATCGCGCTTGCAGAGCTCTACAATCTCCCTAGCACCCCTACCTGCGCGAACGAAAAACACAGTGTTGATCTATGCATCATACTTAGGAAACATTATAGAACAGTAAACACATCAAAAACAAGGCTAAAAAACGTCATAAGCGTTCAAGTTATTATATTAGTATTAATGTAAATTATATGCCACCGCTATATTCACGAATCTTATTACTAAATGGCTCCTACCTATGGATGGTGAGATTACATCATTAGCATACCAGGACCTCAGCAAGCGATCCACTTCTAAAAGCCTACTATTATAATTAAATAGATTGGCTCAAAGTGTGCAAACTTCGAAAAGATGATCAGAGACAAAGAAAGGCCATCAGTATATTTTTAGTATATTTTATCGTGTAATATATATAAATAAATATATAAATGAGTGGGTTTTGAACTATGCTAAGGAGGACCACCAATCAATTATGGAGTATTCCAGATTATAGCAACCCATCTTTCTAAGTTCGTAGCTTCTCTGTATAAAATTTTAAAATTTCAAGGCTTGTTATTTGGCTTCCGGAATTCATATACATGTTTCTAGATGTTTGACAGCTTCACGCAGCACCGGATAAATTTATACATCGCGACGTGAAAGCAGCTGACCGATCATTGCAAATAAGATACATAGAAGACCAAATTAGGTGACTAATAGCAAGCCCTACTCGAGGCATAATATTGCTGCTCATACATGTTCAGTAGCAATGCTAGAACCCTCTGTGAAGTCTAATGTTAAGAATACCGACACACAATTATACACGACACAATATTCTTAACGTATATAACTCGTGAGCTTGTATATCGGGAGCCAATTCCATTCTTATAGATCATTAATAAGGAATGGAAGCATACAAAATTAATACCGTTCGTATTAAGTCAGTCATGTTAGTATAGTGGATCCTGACCAGTGATTTCTGAATCTTCCGTAGCTACATAGTGGATCTCCTCATCTTCAATTGCACTATCTGCTATCCTATAGACGACATATTCTCGACGGCAGATACTAGCGAGAATTATTATAATAGCTCCCCCTAGATTTACAAAATGAACTTTTCTTTCATCCCTTCATTATTCGTCTTCGCTGCTCCACCTGCGAGTAAAACTCATTTCATATGCACTGGAGAAATGCATGAAACTCACTCTGCCTTTTTCCTGCACACGATTCGGTCCATTCCATAGACGATGTGAATGGCCTATAACACCCGTGAAGACACATGATCACCCAATATTGTTAATCTGGTGTAAATCACGAGCTTTCATTTATCAGTAATATATACCAACTGATATTAATAATGTATCCTTAGTAATGTGGCTCTTTTTAGGCTTCTACCCATTTGGTTATTGTGAGAAGCAAGAATGAGAGACTGCGAGATAAACGAGAAGCGTCGAGTTGAGGATTTTGATAGACAATAAGCGAAAAATGGCTGCATATAAGCACGACCCACTCCTAGTTGATATCTTTGACTTAAAACTTATTTTCATGTTTATTATGAAGGCAATTTAATTCTGCCGATTAATAATTATGATACTTTAGTCCAAACTCCTTCTATGTTAAGGATCTTAATACATAAAATATCGACTACTAATCATCATCTGATTAGAGCTACGTAACAAAGTTTATATCGTCCCTAGGTTTTATCATCATTCATTCAATTAGTATTATGGCCCAAAATCACGTGTAAGCATTAAGATGTCCAGCGTTTGTTTTTTTTTGTCTCCTTTTTTTACGAACGTTAAATACTCTCAATTTAACGAATGCGCTTGGACAACATAATTGATATTACTAAGTATAGATCAACTCCTAAAATCAAGAAATCTCTATTATATTGAAGATTGGCCAGAGTCCAAATCAAGAAGCACCATATGGCCGAATTCTATTCTCTAAAAGTGAGGCAGCAAAATCAGGCTGATGTCCGACCAGCTTTCTCAATGATAATTTAATCACGTTTTCAGCGATAATTCCCTCCATAGCCACAACCAAAAATAAATTTTGTCACCTACTATCCAACCAATGAATGAACCAAAGAGCACAGCCTAGAATCATGCTTAAAGAAATCAAATACCAAAATAGACACAGAGGAAAGTATAATTTACTTAACCAACATAACAAATGCGTCGAAAATGCTGCTGCAGCTATGCGATTAAATAAGCATGTACTAACATATTTAGTTTAGTAGGGAAGCTCTGCGATGATTACGTTTAGGAACAATAATTTATCACTGATATCCGTTCTTCAAGTTCATAAGAAAGGAAAGACAAATCTTCTATAAAAAGTGTAACTTCAAAAAAAAAATGTCTTGTAGTATCTTGTGAGCTATGGGCCAAACATAAAGTGCTTCAGAAGTATGAGAAATGTAGAAAATCCTGCACCTGCTACTCTTCGCAGCAGCACCTCTTAGGAGACACATTCCTTACAAATGATAGTGGGTGTGCTGCACTACCTGGCGTTAGAATGACCTATAACTTTCGCAAGCGACCCAGAGCGATAAAAAAACTAGGCAAGCGGCGAAAAAGCGAAGCCAGGGCATATCATAAAGGGTAGCACGGCCAGTGGAAAAGCCGAAATGTGCAGTGCTCAATACAATGGTTAAAGCTCTGACCTTCACCCTAAATGCGTCCTGCCCCCTGTCCGATTCTTTCATGGTCATTGCGGCACCTCCGACCTCGCTTCGTAAAAGCTTCCGCAAAGACACTCGTAAAGCTATCCACATAGTTCGTCTTAGGGTATGTGCAGAGAAGAAATGTACGACCCCTAATCCTTGGGAGAGGACAACTTCCTCGCAGGCTGTCTTATCTGTATCAATACCGTACAGATCTTTAAATGACCAGACGTACAGGCATCATATATTCCGTGGGGAAATGTAAACGGCGGCTGACAAATGAGTGTAAAAACGAGGCATTACAGGTCATCTTTCACTATCTCTAGATAAAAAGTATCCTCTTTATGAGTTCCATTTGGCATCATCCAATTCCTTTGCATCGTCTAGTCGCATGGAGTTCTTTACGTAGAAATAGTGTACTATGATAGCTGTACTCAAGGCCACAGTAGTATTGCAAAAACAAAGCAGACTCATTGTGGGCTCCATGTCACACTTCGCGAACACAGACTATGACTTTGTCAACGAACTCTTGGTGGTAATGTCTGCAGGTCATTATCGTCAAGTGCAAATAGGATGTCAGAGTTAAATCCCTGGTCACATAAAACTATGGTAGTATCCACGTCAATACATGTCGCGAATGAAAGCAAAGTAGACGCTTACCAAGTATGGTCATAAACCTCATACAATTGTACATTGGCGTAAGATGGAGCTTGTGCCGAGAGATTCTATTGTATTGATATTATATAACTTTTCTAGTGTCAAAGTGCGAGGCTGCTTTGCATTCTCGAGAAATGGGTAAAATTAGGATAGTAGTACGCCACGTTTTGTCTCATTGTGCAAGAGTCGCTACTACTTTATTCATCTAATATAACATCAATGAATTCTTGACTCGGGCTTAAGGTTAGACAAGCCCATTATTCATTGAAATTTTTGTTGGGAAACATAGATAGACTTCTGAATGAATATTGTTTGTGTCCTGTACTTCAATGCATCTATCACGACTGCACGTGAATTTCCCCTTTTAGACCGCTCTGGTGTACAGCAAAAGACAGATTTGATCGCGAAAAGCTGGATCGAGCAGCGAGACTCTGCATATTTCCCATCGAGTCTAAGTAGTGAAGGCCTAAACGGTACCTGTAAAAATCAGGCCTTAGATAGTATGATAGCTTGCGCCAGTGAGCTCGTCGCTTGTCCTGACGCAGCTTACAGTGTTTGGTTTGTCTGTAGTGAAACCGACTGAGATCAGCATACTGCCTGTACAGCTACAACACACCTCGTTAGTAGACAATACCTACTTATATCCACAAAGGGTAAATCCGTTAATTCGACCACTCTGTAAACTATCCGTTAATGATAGTAATATCTAGTATGGTTATGCTCTGGCCTGTTAGTTTTGACAATTTGGTTGGGCTTCGTGTCCCGAGAAAATGAATGAGACAGAAGTATTCCTTTGTAGGAACATACTGAACCTTGATTTGACAAATGTACTACGGATTCATCTTCCGGACATATGTTAGTAGGCATGAATTTACTATGTCTGCGGAGCTTGAACTTCGTTGAATTTCCATTTCGTGTTAAATATTATATTTGTGAGCAGTACCGGACACGGCGAGTGGGAGAGAAGATTTGCAGACAGCCTTTGACACCTAATAATCAGCCGATTCTATGATGCAGTAAGTGAATTGAAGACAATTTACCCTGAACGGGGCCGTAACCTTGTCGTCTGCGATGATAATGATGCAACCGTGAACAAGAATGTCTTACTCGGTGGGCCTCCGAATGGACACATCAATAAACAAAACAAACGAGAGCCGGCCTTTGTTATCTCTTTAACGCCCGGTCGAGATAATTTGCTGCCACGTAGGTCCCGTCGTTTGTTGTCCAGCATTCAATTCTTACGAGATGGCGCGAGACTTCACTATCTGTATGTGATCAAAATGTGCGAGTCCTCACATCACATCTAATGAATATCCTCGGTATGATTCTTGAGGCAAGTAGGTCAGGTGTCTGCAATAGAGCAATGCGAGACATAAGGCTTAGCTTCCGATAACCTCATCAAGTGTATTTTTGTCCGGCTATTATCCGTTGTCTTCAAAGTGATTCTCCAATATTTTTTTACACTCTGTTGCGTATTTCAGCGATATTTTCTTCATCTCTTGGTGGTACCGAGACCCATAAATCTTCAGAAAGAATGTCATAATAAGAGAACGATATTCTATCCCCACACAACTTCTAGGGTTTAGGTGTGCCATAGATTACATTTAGAAACAGTTAATTGTTCTACGAGAAAATAGAGTGTCGACGACGTGCACGATGGCATTTTGTGAACCTGATGTGCTTCATCTAAACATCGTTCATTGTGCATCACCATGTCGCTGATACCAGATGCCACTCCTTTTGCCCAGCTGCTCTTATGAATGAGACGTAACTGCACACTCATAGATCCTATATGACTACAGGCAATGTCCTTATTATTCAGTAAAATGGATTTATGTGACACGACAATCGAGCAAGTAAGACTCGAGATAAAGACGTGAGTGCGAATCGCGTGGCGGTTGCTAGACAAAATTTTAGCCTTCCGATACTTAACCAACCTCTTTTTCCTTATTCATTGTATTATCACGCCTTCTTTGACCTGCGCATCCCTCGTGAAATGCTCAGGGAGCTCAGAATTAGAGGTACTGTACACCATTAGGCCGGTCCCGATTAAGTGGAAAAAAATTCATCAGGCGTTTTGACTCGTCTTCATCGCAACGATAGATGATAGGCGTTTCGCGAGCTTGAAATTGGACAACTGCATTTTCTCTAGATGAAACCTGCAAAGGCATAACGTGGGGTGCATATCATAAGATCCAAACCAAAAGCCGCCACATTGCTTTTCTGGTGGAGACAACCCATCTGCCTGCTGAAAGTTGTTATTCTCAATAGCTTGTCAGATCCTGTGGCCACATACTAAAAGAGACTCGATCATCCCTGGATACGATTTGTACAGTATTTTACGGCTTGATTGTGAGCATATCTCGACGATTTATATGGACGAATCAAAAAGGTGCTATACAAATAAGGGGTTTGTTGGAATTACCCATCGGTTATCCATGTCTTTCCCGCGAACCCTTACAAGCTCGCCTGTATCTCGCCTCCTATACAAAGGATATCCGTCAGTCTTGTTTGTTGTGTGGTCCATGAATGCGTATGGATACTTAGCTTTGCATGTAATCTTTCCATCCTTTATTCTCATGCAAGGACACTCCGGATTGGCATCACCACAAGGGCCYTGCATCATGTGATTTAGCACTAATCCCCTTAGGTGTGGCTCCGATGAAGAAGGAATTTCGGCTGAAACAAATTTGTCATAGTCTTCTGGATCTTTGATCTTATATTCAGGACCGAGAATTATCAAGAAGTGTGCGTGTGGAAGCCCGCGTTTTTGGAACTCGATAACATGAATGGCTGCAGCAACATGCCCGAAAATATGCTTTTTCATGATTTCGTGTTTGAGGGAGGTCAGCTTTGAATGGAAGATGCGAGCAACTAAATCAGGTCTATTCTGCGCATGCTCTCCTGGTTCCAGCTCTTGTTTAATCTCAGCCCAGTTTGGGTTGCATGTCATAGTTAAAAAAATATCAGGTTTTCCATATCGTTGAACCAAAGACATTGCATTCAGATAACGGCGGCGCATATCACGAGGGCCACCAATGAATGATGGAGGGAGCACAACACGGTGGCCAACATTGGCACCCTCAGTTTCCCCTCCTATAAATGTGTCAACGATACCCTGATACAACTCAGCTCTAATAGCAGACTGGTTGTTTCTGAAATAATCGAGCCTTGAATTTTCCAATTTGACATACATGTCAACCACAAACTGTTGAAACAATCGCCCTGCCCTCAACAAATAATTTCCTGTGCGAATCTACAGCAAGTATGCGTAGTACTGCCGGCATGAAATATACCTCTCTCCTTGTTGCCTATTCTGAGATGCCACTGAAATTAGAAAAGTGTATCTAATCAATGTTAATTTTCAGGCATTGACACTAATATTCTCACTCAATGATTAATTTATGCATAATTCGATTTTGTTTGAAGTTCAAAATGTTTGAATTAACAAATTCAATTCTTTTTCTATTTTTGTTGAATTAACATGCATTTTAGGAGCGGGAACAGCCTTACATGTTTCTTTCTTGATGAGTAGTTCTTCAGCATGGTGAAGCTCCGATAACAGGCCTCCCAGGAACATAGTTTTGCTGTAAGAATCATGAGCCACGCTTCTCCAAAACCAGGCCTTCCAACCGTTGTCTCCATTTGGAATAAAGTGTGGTATTGCATTGATCGTAGCAGCATAATAGTGCTTGATTAAATGAGTTGCACCGTGAGTTGTGTATTACCATGAACAGAAGTCCAGAGGAATCACTCGAGCTCGAAAGAATCTGTGCCAAATCGCACCAACTTCATTTGAATGCAGGAGCATTGTAGACTCGTTGATCAAGAAACTGCATTTGGTTGATGCGGATATAGTATGCTCATCAAGTATCCCTTTTCCCGCAGCATCGGAAGAAGCGTGCATAAGGATTTGACCATCATAATAGACAATTATGACAGCAATGACTTCAGGACTTAATTCTATTATAAGAGCATTTGGACACAATTCATTAATAAAGGCTGTCCTATTCTCCTTCTCATCTCAGATCGTAAAATTAAAGTGCAAAAACTAGGCTTTCCATCATCAGTGTACCGAGATCTGGCACATAATGATATATTTGACCCATGGATTTGTGAGCACATAGATTCCTTTTCAACTGTAGAGTAATTGTCGCCCACCAAGTTGAAACTACGTAGCAAACATGTTATTGTTAAACACAATACCTCCTGAATTGTTGTGCATCCGGTTTCATCAGCAAGTGAACAACCTGACTCAATTCAGCAGGTAGAGGTTTCCTTCAATATGGACTTGCCATTTCTGAACAACAAAAGTTTTTTAGACTGCCATTTGAATTTCTTTGGCCCCACCATTCTTTGGCAATAATAAGTCGGCGGAAGGAATAAAGTCAGCAGCAGATAGGCACACGGGACCAGCTTGCGTTGTATGCAAAGTCTCCTACAGAAACCATGCAGCAATGAAGCAAAGAATTATACCATGATATCACATGCTGCAACAAAATATGAATAAGTATTCCATTACACCATATTACTCTTGTTTAGGTCGAGTTGGACAACAGTCACTAATTCCTATTAATGTTAGTTATTAGCTATCAAAGTAGCAAAATGTCCACCATTGTATTTGTATTTATATGTATATTTTGGCTTTGATATAACCATACAATGAGATCGTTTTTTATTTTAAGAGGCTTGTCTTTCTTCATCGCAACATATTTTTCTTTCCTAATCAAATAGCAGCAGAACTATGTACAATCAACAATTACATAAGTTGCTCCTGATCTCTTCCACATCACATAACCTAGACAGGCCTAACTGATTAGATACTAATGACCCTAAGAGATACATAATTAAGGTGTAAACATCACATAAACACTGCAAAGATACAAACCTTGTCGTCGTCTACGGCCGTTAAAATTTCCGCTTAATCTGAGCCTTGCAACACTGCTGGTGGATCCTTGAGAGTCACAGATAGGCTGTCTGAGTAACTGAGACTGYTGTGGTCCTAAACGT
The DNA here is from genome assembly GCA_008642245.1 of Bassia scoparia. Classification (NCBI taxonomy): domain Eukaryota; kingdom Viridiplantae; phylum Streptophyta; class Magnoliopsida; order Caryophyllales; family Amaranthaceae; genus Bassia; species Bassia scoparia. Next base: position 23,325 of record SNQN01000543.1, read on the forward strand.
CTGCTTTGATAGGGTCTCTCAGCAAGCACAGATGGTGCACCCTCTGCTCAAATAAACTATATCAATACCGTGMATTTTCTTAAAATGTAAATTTATATAACCTTTTTCAAAGAGCTGGAACAAGAATAAATAGCAAGCATTACTTATTATGAAAATCAGGGATCTTATTCCTGCAATCCGTGTATTTACGTATGGAAAATTTATGATTTGATTGAATGCAATTTATGATCTATGTTTTGCTTATTACCTGACCCTTTTGTTCCCCATCTATCGAATACAATATTGTTTACTGATACTTAAAGCCAATCTCATAATATTGATACAAACCTTGCCTCCGCCTTCGACCGGATAGAGTTTGGTGTGTGCTRCARCCTRCACCACTGCCCTCGTGGATGCGCCGAGATCACAATTAGGTTGGCTGAGCARCTGAGATTGCGTCTGCACTCGTCTGCTTCGATAGGGTCTCCCAGAAGCATTGAACGAAGCATTCTCTGTTAAGAATGAGACAAAGAATAGGTAGTTTGTTAGCAACTATAGGAAGGTTTTTTATTTCCCGGATAACCAAAACGGGCCAACGAAGACTAACCCATTGAATAGGTTGGACAAATGCTAAAGCAAATAGAAGAGAACTGCTATAAACAGCACAGTCCTCACCAGAAAGAGCTCCAACACCCTGACAATGTTGTCAAGAAACTTTGCATAAGCATGTATTTGATTCAGGGTCACAGGTAACTACGATATATAAATTTTAAATCAAAGAAACACCTAAATAATAAGMAAAGATACTCTGCTCGCAACAACTACGATGTAACACGTAAATTGCCTCACATCATACTCTAGAATTCAATAATTCAACAATAAGCAACAACTACGATTTCACTGAAGCTTAAACATTAAAATTACTCCAATAAAATGCAACCTTTCCTTGGGTAGAAAAGTATCCAACATAATACAACACTGGTTTCAATACTTCAGATTCAAACTTCAAATGTGACAAAAAGCATGGATCAAGCATTACCTTTTTAGAATCAAAATTTTGTGTATTGTCTCTCGCTTCTGAGGAATAAAATCATCTGCTCTCATTGCTTTTACCGGTCTACGCCAACATTACATACGCCATTGTCTCGTTGAGCACCCACATCTTGAGCTACTTTGAACTCCAACACTAACACAAATTAAGCAAAAATAAATCACTTCAACCAAGGAAAAACAATAAACACTATCAATGATGAAATTCTAAAACAAAAAAGCCAAAAAATCGAAACTCAAAACTCAAACAAATGAACCACAAATTCATACAATTTGAACCACAAAACATCAAAAATCAAAGAATTAAACAATTCAAACTAAAACCCAAGGAAATACATACAACATAGATAACATACACTTATATCTCAAAAATTGCCATCAATTGGGGCAGTTTAATGAAAGTCTTATCTGATTTTCGAAGACACAAGGAAAAAAGCTCACAGCTACAATTGGAATGCCGGACGGAAGGTGGACCCTAACCACACACAGCATACTTGTTCTTCTTCAGTTTCACTTTTGTAATTCTTAGACACAAAAACAAATTTCCGAACCTTATAATTGAATTTTAATGGCTTCCAAAGCCGCAAATGGTAGGTTGCAATCACTACCATTATTTACTAACCTCCAAACTCATCAGCCTCAATTATTTGAATTCAACACCAAAATTAATCTTTGCACAACCCTAGAATTCAATTGGCTACTAAAAAAACAAACAAAAAAACATAATCCAAAAAACTGAAATTTAAAAAAAACATTTTTTTTTGTAAAACAAACCTAAAGTAATCGGAGATTCCGGGATTGGAAAAAATAATTAAATCAATCAATCAATCAATATTAGAGAGCAGATCGATAATGAAGGGAGGTCGAAATAGAGAAATGAAATTGAAGAGAGTGAGTTGAATTTTGACAGAGGGAAAACTTTGAAAGGAGATAAAAAAAACACAACCTGATGAAAACCTAAACAAATTGACGGCAAACTCAAACACAAAAAGCATTCGAAAATAAATTTCGTTAAAAAACAAACAAAGAATTATTACACAATGATTGATAAAATATACCAGTAGAAAAATCACAAAAAACAAACAAATGGAAGCAAATTCACAATCTAGACACAATTAACAAAAAAAAATAAAAAAATAAAATTAAATTAAATGTACCTTCTCAAAAGAATGATGAGCGCCGACAATACCTAAACAACACAATTCTTTATCAATTATCGTCATTGAAGAATAAAGAATTAACCATAATAAAAAAAAACCAAGAAAACGATGCACCTTTTATGAAGGAGAACAAAAATAAAGTAAGGGGGATCCATGGAGGTTGAAGCCACAAAAACCAAGAAAAGATGTAAGGGTAGCTAATCCACTGAAGGTGAATAAAGGAAAACGAAGAAGACTGAAGTGTGGAGAAGAGAATATGAGGTGTTAGGGTTGATAGAGAGATGTTGTGATGAGACGTTGGAAATGATGAACGTTTTGACAACTGAAGTGGGCTTTGGGGTTTTGCTGAGGAGGGTTGGTTTGGATGGTAGCCTTGTGTGGGCTCTTGAGGGTAGCAGCTGGAACTGGGCTTTGGCAAGGGTCTCGATGAGGTGGCAATTGTGGGGATCCCATTACTATTCATACTATTCCACAATAGTAAATGGTTATAAACTTTTTATATTGTAAGGTTAAGGATGAGAATGAAGTATATTATTTTATAATAAAATTAGCCATTGTTATGAAAACATTACAATATTATGGATGAAATTAACTTGGTTGTGATTCATTGGTAACAAAAGTGACTTTGGCTTAGTTAAGATGTGAAGATGACAATATCTCCCCGTGATAAACATACTTCTTTATAGTTTATGATGGATAGATCATGAGATTTATCACTAGATAATTTTTGAAGAATTCCATAATATTATTAATATCATTTTTCTAAAAATAGGTAGTAAAATTTTAAAGAATCATTTGTCATCTTCATTATAATATTATTAATATCATAAGGTAATGAACGAATCATTTTTAATCTTAAATTAATAACACGAGCCACATCTTAGTTATACTAAAAGTTGGAGATGATCCAAATTTAGGTTATAATGTGTGATACAACATCGATAATATTATCTCAATGTACTGTAATATGCAAAAAATTAAGGTCTATCAAATATTATACTCCGTAGATTATATTCCCTCCGTTTTTTAGATGTTCCACAATATTTTTTCACGGTGTTTAATAGTGGTTGAGTTAGATAAAATTTATCTCATGTGTTTTTGGTATTAAATAAACAGCACAGTCCTCACCAGAAAGAGCTCCAACACCCTGACAATGTTGTCAAGAAACTTTGCATAAGCATGTATTTGATTCAGGGTCACAGGTAACTAATATATAATTTTAAATCAAAGAAACACCTAGAAATAATAAGCAAAGAACTCTCTCGCAACAACTACGAGTACATGTAGAATTTCCTTCACATCATACTCTAGAATTTAATAATTCAACAATAAGCATCTCTAAAAAGAGCAAAGCAGTAGTTTTCATATGAATAGGCACCCCCCAAACCCCCCTTTCCATGTCKCTTTGATACTGAAACAACAGTTAATCAATAGAAGGGTACTTAAAATCAGAGTTCTGAAATACAGTGAAACATTCAATTACCATAAGATCAACAAAGGGCAATTCACTTGAATTTTATAAATCACAAAACGAAAAATACATATTGTTATGAGAAGTGTCTCCCTTTCTAACAATACATATGCTATAGATACTCGCAAAACCAAGTACAACTTTCTCAGAAGTTGTTCACCACAACACTGAAAATATTTAGAAACTATAATAGAACCTAACACATATCACCTAGGAGACACTTCTAGGATGTCAACATTACAACAAAAGTCTTAGCCCTAGCTTGTCCTAATAYAAGGTGAACTGACTGGTGCACAAAAGGTTCACCCTTACTAAGTAGGCAAGTGTTTGCCTCACTCGTTCCTTGGAAACTTAGCACGGCCAGAGAACCCAACAGCAGCATTTGTGGAAGTTTCACCTCRGGTCGCAAAGGTGCCAGTATGCGAAAATCKCTTCTTGGGAGGGATGGGGGGTGGAGGTCCCTGAGGAATCCTAAACCTCTCAGCACGTGGAGTCGCAGGCGTTTCGTCAGCTAGAAATGAGTGTGGTTCCATGCTTTGAACAGTGTCGTAAATGCGACTCTTGATGGCTAGGTAAGCCTCTCTTTCAAGCTTGTAAGAAAGCGTGTTTTTTTTGAGAAAGTGAAAATTCGCATCTTCAATCATGAAGTTGTAGATAGGCATGAGAAATTGGATGGCTCTCTCCGCAACGGATTGCTTCGCAGCACATGGAGACGCACATTGATCACTAAGTATGATCTCACTGGCACAGAATTTTCCTGGACACTCGAGAATCAGCCATGCAACATGGTCATTTAGGTCGAGTTGAAGGTATTCAACACTGGTTAGATGTATGTTGAACCTCTCAACAACAGTCCCCAGTATGGAAAAGAAATCAACCCTCACACAGTCACGATCAGGGTGAATTCGCTCCTTTGGAAATGCAGAACCCACAAGTAAGGGYGGACTTCCCTGTTCCAGGTTTTTGTAGTAYTTTCGCTTCAACATGAAGAGGGCCAAGGATCTTTCAGCCTTGTCCCTCCTTGCCAAGTTCACGTCATAAACACATAGACCATGAATGGTCATCAAGTGCACGAGCATTTTTCTAGCAGCCTTTTCACACGATTCAGTTACAGTCTCCCCTGGACCCCCGCTTACCTTATATGCATTGGGCTCGCAATTCAGCTCCACAATAACAGAGTGTGCATTCGTTGCAACATCACAACAAACATACATAGGGGGCGAAAATCCAAGACACTCACATGCCTTCTCCAAAAGAGGCATGAAAGCCAYAGAAATAATAGCCTCAGCCGACGACATAACCACCTGTAGGTAGTATGCACATACACATCAAACTATGGCTCATATGTCCAATATAAGCCATGGTACGTAAACTATGAAGAATACGGTCCTAATTAGGAAAAAGAATAAATTGTTACTTATCTTTAAAGAAATTGGTTTCTGRCTACCTATGGTCATCACCCCAAAAAATGCAATGGCAGGAATAAATCAAACAGTATGTTGTGAATAGTACTGAGAGCGTAGCTATTATTCTGATCAGACATATAGCCTGTCGTTATCACTAATGAGTATACAAACATGCTATGCATCTACTCATTTATGGCAAGAATTTCCATGCATAGCTATATAACAGTTAAATAAATGCAACACAGCTATAGCAAAGGGGAAAAGGACAGCTAGTGCAGAACAAAATAGTTGACACACAGGAGGCACATAAGCACTGGATTCCAACCTTGCTCTAAGATTTTTTAATGCAAATAAAGGAACTCAAAGAAAAGCATCTCACTTATATATTACTCTAGTACAGTCATTCCAACAAGAAAAATAAATGCAGCATGAAAAGCATACAACCAATGTACATAAAAAGAAATGCTAAATTGGGGGAGCAAGCAACTATCAAATGTCAAAGAACTCTGTATGTAATTCCAAGCAGCATTGAACATATGAATAATATATTAAACAATTAAATGCCATTTAGATAAGCAAGAAACCATACTATTTGTTAATAATTCACTTCAGTTGCTCCAGCTTGCCTCCCCAAAAAACAAACAAGCTATCAGATTTTTTTCCCTACTAAATGACTATTGAGATTTGATTATATACACGGTCCTTGTATACTCCCCTCCCTTTCCTCCGTTTTTTGTGCACTTAGTGTACTTAGAATCCTTWAAAAAACTGTTTGCATTTAATGCTAGCTACCCTTAAAATCTGTATTTCAGTCTAAGGCATGGTTGAACAGTAAGGGTACAGGGTAAAGTAAACACTGTTGAGCTACCTAATACACAGAAAAAATATTGTATCAATATATATTTTAACAAAGTCCAATACTGTAAATGCTTAAATCCTGAAAAACACATTTTAAATCAGTAATGAAGTGCAAGCAAAGCCAAAACAAAATATATAATCACAACACAAATCTTAGAAATGCACTAAACTAAGTTTAAGCTAATATTGGCCATTCAACACTGTAAAAAGGAAATACAGCAATTCCTAAATTTCAGGAACAAGCAAATTAAAACCTGGGAATTCCCAAACTGGGAAAGTACAGCAACCATACCTCCCTGAAGAACTCCCAATTTTTTAATCCAAAAATCAGCCAGAATTTCCATCAAATCCCACCCTTTTTTTGTGTGTGTGCAAATGAGGAATAAAACCCAACAAATTAGCACATTTTTTTTTAAAAAAAGATCATCCTGACAATCAACTTTCACTAATATTAATTTACTTCAAACAATAAGCAAACTCTTAAAATCATTGAGGGAGATTAAGATTATCATTGAACATTGAGTAAGATAACAATAACAATTAGCTGTTACTTAAATCTACAGGGAGGGCAATCACTTTGCTTAGAACAGAGATTGCGATTCCAGCAAGTTCTTCGAGGCATTTTTTCCCAGCAAATATTTCAATCAAATTCAACAAATGAATAAAAGATAGAAGAACCCCCCAAAAAACAGAGATCGCGATGATTAATAGAGAGCATCAATAAAGAAAGACATTTGCGATTATAGAGTAATTAATAGAGAGTGTATATTCTTGAATTCCCAATTTGAGTAATTCAGTGCTGCAATCTCAAATCGCAAATCATCTCAAGATTATCATCCTAATTATCGCAAAGCAAGATTCCTGTTAAACTCAAAAACAATTCACAAACTTTGATCATAAGCAAAATTTACCTGGCAACAGATCAAATGAACAAAAATCAAAAATGGCAATAAAAAAACCCTAAATTTCTGAATCTCTCTATGAATTAAGATCGATCAGAAGTGCTGCAATCTCAAATCGCAAAACAATCTCAAGATTATCAATCAAGATTAGCAATTGCAAATCAWTCGCCAATTTCAGAATTCAAAAAAAATTCACAAACTTTGATGAGAAGCAATATTTACCTGGCAACTGATCAAATGAACCCAAATCAAAAATGGCAATCCAAAAACCCACAACATTGTATGTTAAGCTAACAAACAGCTCGATTCAGAAAAATGCTTACCTCAATCGAAATCGATTGRAAGATTCCCCTCTCACCGCAATCGATCRAAACCGATTTAGAATCACCATTGCACTCGTCTGAAAACAATCGCAATCGATTAAGATAACAATGAAGCTCTGCCCCCGATTGGAAGAACCAGCATTGCTGCAATCGAGCGAAATCGCATCCGTAAAAGGTGTCTGGAGTTGGCGCCATTGCTGCATGCACAACAGGGAAAGAGAGGAAAGGGAAGGACTCTTCGTGATCCTTACAAGCTCACAGCACCTCACAAAAATGAATAGCGAAGCACAATAGCAGTTTGAAAGAGAAGGGGGAAGGTTAGCAGGTAGGAAGAAAGGAAATAGTAGCTGATCGAGGAAAGAGTGAAATGAAATCAGATCTCTGCTCAATCAGACGTCCTCCGTAGGCTCTCTGAACAGTGTTTAACGGTGGCAACGCGGTGGGAAGGCAGCTGAACGCACAAGGGTGATGGGGCAAAGGGTGATGGATGTGTCCGCTTGGTTGTGGTGGCATGGGAAGGTTATGAATTGGGGTGCCATGTGTTGGGTGGCATGGATGTGTGGATTGGTGAGGTGGCATGGATGAGTGGGATGGTGAGGTGGAATTAATGCTGTTCATTCTTGTCTCACTATTCATTTTGTGAATAGTGTTTCCCTTACAAACTTTTATATTGTAAGGATGATTTAACTTGCTATTGGCTAACAAGCATAGACACTCGGCCAAGGTCGCGTGTTGTGTGTCCCATGTCGGACACATGTTGGACACTAAATCTGTCTTCACAAGGTTCAAAGCTTTAATTAAGTACGGTTTTAGGGGTGGAGAACAAGCTTTATCGTCTTTCCTGAGTCTTGATGTCATCTTACCACTCATTACATACTCCAGAACACAATGATTTCGCCGAGGGACTTCATCAACATATGATTGAAACTAGCTTATCTCTACTATCTACCATGCTAAATTTTACCTATTACATTTTGGACTTTTGGTCTACAATCCTTATAGTTTATTGCTATATTATTTACCATTTTTTTTCCTTTCTATATTCTTCTCCCCTTTTATTTATAATATAATAATACTTGAATCAGTTGAATGTTAATCATTGATTATTATCCTACTATTGTTTGTGTGTAGATTATGGTAATAATACTTTGGAGCTCTTGGTAACTCTACTAAACACAATCTGGAACAAGTGTGGATCACGAAGAAAAAACGAATTATTTGAAGCTCGTGTGATAATTAGTTTTTTGAATAAGAACAAAAGTACAAGGTTATCTTAATCTTTCTTTTGTAAAAATTTCATTCCTTTTATGTTATTGGTTAGTTGGGTATTGACTCTCTTAATCTTAAATGTAACATTAGTAACTAAGGAGTAGCAATTAAAGGGCCATTAGTTTCCATTTCAAACATGCAGAATGTCCGTTGGCATCAAACATAAAGAATCTAAACTTTGTTTTATTAAAACTCCTATCCCAAACATCCACATGTTTTACCCTCCCTCATTTCCCCAACAAATCACTCATTATTTTTTTCCTTTTTTTTCCATGTTTTGAATACACCCTCACTCATTCACAACATCTCTTCTCTGTAAAAACATTCCGATAAAAACCTATGTATCATTCTCTTGTGCCTCTCCTAATTTTTTCATTTTTCTCTAGCCCTCATGTGGAATTGTCATTGTTCTTTCTCTACAATTCAATGAAACACAAAATATTTGATTTTCTCTTTGGTCTTATACCTCCCCTAAAATTATTTGTTTCATCTACTCAATCATTCATTATACAGTAACTTTTCATATTCCTTAACCTCTTCAATTACTCTGCTGCTATGTTACATTTTCAAATTTATGACGATGGCAGTAATATTTTCAATTGGATAGTATTTATATACGCTGTATTAGACTTTCCGAATTACACTTGCAAGTTTTGGTATGTTTTCCCCTCAGGTCATGTTTGGGTAACAAATTGGAAGAGAGAGGGGATGAAAATAGGAGGAAGGGGAAGGAAGGAAAAGTGAAGGAATTATGACCTACATTTTCTCTCCAAATCTCTCCAATTTGGAAGAGATTAACTGTATTAAAGGAGGAAAAATTGATCCCTCCCTCTCCCTTCCCTTCTTTTCCTTCCATTTTATGTTATCCAAACATAGTGTTACTCCTCTGTATTTCACCAATTATTTGTGAATTTTTGTATAATTTATTTCTATTAATCGATTGTTATGCTTTTTTTTTGCTCTTTTAGAGAGTTTGTCATATGAGTTTTCTTCAATTGAACATTTCCCTCAATTTAGCATTCTAGCTAATATATCAAAATTGGGTTTTGTTAATTTATTATTGTTGTATTTTAGTTGTCAATTTGTATATGCCTTTTATTGATTGGTGATTTTTTTACATATATTTTGGTGTATAATATGGTAATTGCTACGTGAATTGCAATTGTGATTTTGGCTTCTCAATTTCAATTACTATGCATATGCATTTGTTGTTGAATTGGCATGCATATTTGTTGATGATGTGGCTGAGTGCAGTGTATAATGTGTTTGGTCATGTAAATTTTAAGTATAATATCATTCATGAATGTTCTCATGTTAGTTGTCTAAATTATCGTATATTTACTCGGTTTCTTTGAATGCGGATGAATCTGGTCGATGATTAATTTTGTTTGTCCATGTAAGTATAAGGCGTCTAGAAGAACGTACACATGCCTTCTAAGGTCGATCAGATGTCTTGATGTACATTGGAATTCATTATAGTCTATTGTTAATTGGCTATTGTTCGAAATTGTAGAATGTATTTTTCACATTTGTAGCTAGAATACACAAGTGTTATTATATGAAGGGATAATAATTATTTAATTATCTTACACATCAATTGTAATCCACATTTTTGGGGATCATTCTTGGATCCAACGGATATATATTTCAATTTTCAACTTCGTATTAATTCCTAATGATTTATCAAAGATACTTCGTATATGATATTAAGACGTACTTCGTATAAGCTTCAGTGCTTGAAGTAAGTTTATATCTAGGTTGATTTTCTTCTTACCTTCCACTGCCCAAAACAAAATTAAAATACTAGAGCGTTGAGAACTCGATATCAAATAAATTTGTTTAAACATTGTTTGTTCATCAAGTTCACAATAACAAAGTAGCAGTGGAGTTGAACCTTAACATCTATAGTTCATACAATAGACAATTAGATTCTATACATTCCATTGATTTACAACACATTATATTTGTTTATATTTGGTAGGGAAATCGATGAATTTTTGAAATCATCCACTTTTTGGACAAAGAAAGTTAGAATTTATACTGTTATTAAACTTGGAGAGTTTATTGCGTGTACAAAGGAAACAGTTGGTAGGATAGTGAGACAACCCCAACAGTTTGTGCTATTTCGGAATTTTCCTTTACGAGATTCAACGATTGGTAGTCTTGCTTCGGGATTTCCGACAAACCACGTTGACGCACATGACCGACGCATAGTGGTGCAGAAGATGTCCTTTCATTCTGAGTTCTACTTATTGTTGGGTCTTCTCTGTTAAGGATTAAATCCTTTGTATCTTGAAGCTTTTCTTTGATCTTCTACTAGTTTGGTTTAGTCTTCTATTCTAACTTGTGAAAAAAACAGGATTCAGGAGTGTTGTATGGTTTTTTCTTTTCTTTTTATTATTAGGAAAAATTGCCAACAACTGTTTTTAAGTTACATTTTTTTTGCAAACAACTGCCTTTAAGTTCCATTTTTTAAAACAACAACATTAAAATTGTGAAACTTTGCAAACCACTGTCACTTAACGGATTCATGTTAACTCCATTTGTTTCTATTGTCGTGGGTCCCAACTCTTTGCATCTCTCTCCCCTCTTGCTCCACATATACTCTGTTTACTCCTTATTACTCTTCTTGAATTCAAGTGTGACCTAATCAAAATTAATCCTCCCACCCCAACTCACTCTTCTTATGTACTCTTCATGCGAACTTCTCTTCTTCTTCTCTGTTTTTGAAAGGAGGGAAACAAAAATAGCAAGCAAACTTCCATATCTCAGAAATCTTATCCAAAAACTAAAATTAAAGTGTAAAATTAAAGTTGAAATTTGATGCCACCATTTTTTGTGCATTTTACCACCATTTTTAAAGCTGAAATTAAAGTAGAGTTAAAGCTCAAATTAGAGCTAAAAAGAGGGAAACAAAAATAGCAGCAAAGTTCGATGCTTTTCTTCTTCTGTTATCTTTACTTCTTCTCACACTCATTTATTTGCTACCATCTTTTGTGCATTTTACCAAATTTGTTTTATTTTTCTTTTGCAAGTGAAACATCAATGTTTGATTATAGTGTCAGAGGATTATTGGGTTTCTTTGTTTTTTTTTAGGATTATTGGATGGATATGAATGAAAATTTGTGTCTTTGAGGTTGATTATTTATTATTACTACGAAAGTGCTCGGTTTTTAGTATTTTTCTGTGGGTTTTTTACCTTGATTATGGAGGTGCACAATAGTTAGTGTTTTATATGTGGGAATTTGATGCTCAAAATACCCAAATAATAATAATAATTGCTTGCTCTCCCTTTAAAATTGGTGTCATGGTTAGAATAAATTAACAGGATTCCATTCTGTATAATCTATTTGCAACTTTATTGCGTTTCGGCATTGCGAAGCCAAATAGATTAACAGGATTAGATCCTATATACAAAGAGCAAGGAGATTCAACTCATTAAAATTGATCTAACAGCGAGTTGGTGATCGTTTTCTGGAATCACGAGTTGTTGCAGAGGGAATGGCTCAAAAATGGATGAAAAAGTGAGTGAGAATTGTGGTGGTGAATAGTGGACGAAAACATGGCCACCAACTAATGTGTGGTACGGTGGGTGCGTGGGGGGGAGCTATTGTGGTTGGGGTGGGGTTTTATGTGATTGTGGTGAGTCAGGGTAGAGAGGAGAGAGGAGAGAGGAGAGAGGAGGTGGTGGAAAGAGGAGAGAGAAAGGTGGTGGTGGAAAGAGGAGTGAGAAAAGGTGATGGTTGGTGGCTTCATGGGTTGTGGATGGTTTGGAAGGAGAGGGAAGAAAATCAAAAATTGGGCCCACAAGTTAACGGTGTTAACATGAATCCATTAAGTACTTAAGTGATAGTGGTTCGCAAAGTTTCACAACTTAAAAGTTGTTGTATTGAAAAAAAAACTTAAAAGTCAGTTGTTTGCAAAAAGTGGAACTTAAAAAGCAGTTGTTCGCAATTTTTCCTTATTATTATACTGTATAAAAAGATTTCAGTTCTGAGCCTTTTTACTCACTATTTGTTACTCTTGGTTGTTCGGTGCATACCAGTTGACATTGAATTATACAACATTGAAAGTGATGCATTCCTAGTACCCAATACAACAACGCTCGGAAACTATGTACGCTACTTGGCCTATCTGGCCCCAAGCCATATTAAAAGTACTCCCTCCGTTACGTTTTACTTGAAACAATTGACATTATTTATTTGAGGTAAAATATTCAATTTTTTCAAGTAAAACGTAACGGAGAGAGTAATACATACCATTCCTCCGATAAAATGGCTATTGTGTAATTGGTCACGAAAGGTAACATGGTCAAATAAGATTTGTGATACACAGTCAGAAGTATAAAAATAAAGCAGTTGACAAATATTCTAGCCAAGGCCAARAGATGTTACATGCTCAGCGAACCCAATTACAACTTTGTAAATTGTAATCCGCCCTTCTTGGCGAGCAAACTCTCCGGTGAACACACCACGTGGTCAAATAGGAAATTCTGTCCAAGGAAGTCACACTCATTTGTGTACACACTCAACTGACAAAGAGCATTGAGTGATACAGCAATGTACGTATCATAAGCATAACAAAGTTTAAAAAATGCCAAAATGGGACAACATTTAGCTCTCATATATAGCAAAGCACTTCATAAATTTCCGAGGAAACATTTTTCACGTTGTTGGACAACTAGAAATCAGAATTAGATCACCATTTCACCATAAGACATCTCTTAATTACCAAAAGAAATTAGATTACCATTTCGATCACCATAAGACATCTCTTAATATTAACAAATCTAAACAGCTTACAATTTACATATATTTTATTTCTCATAAACACCGAATGCCTTCAATTCACCTTGTCTCCATCAAAGGACTAATGTCTGTATAGAGAAAAGACCATCACTTAAAGGGGTTCCACTAGATTCCGTTAGTTGCCGCAACATGTTCCTTAAAAAACCTTAATACTATAATCCCCAAAATACCAATATTCCGTGGACAATTCCTTTGGTTTGATCACATCGCATTTACCTGGGAAAAGAACTAAGAATAATCARACGATTTTTTGAAAACTTTCAATAAAATAGTATACTTCGTGCGCGTGTGTGTCTACATATATATCTTACATGGTCTTTCTTACCATTAACTTTAATTATTTTTTAAAATGGGACCTTTTTTACGTATGGGGAAAAAAACAGAATGAGTTCGCAAATACCAATCTTGAAGTGCTTGAAGTCTTCTTGCAATTCTTTGAGCTAAAGAATACGATGAAAAATAAGAAGCAGACACCTAAAGAGCTATATAACATGCTTAGTGTBCGAAGGTAAAACATCAAACAATCCAGGCTGATGAGGTTTACCTCCTTAGCAGAAACGGCAAAGGCAAGATGAATACATTAGGGAACACATATTCTGCAGGCCAAGAATAGGAAACAACATGAACGACTTCATTTATTTATAAACATAAAAAATAAGTTCAATAAAGACAGCCAATTCAAAAGTTTGAAGCAAAAGGATACATAAAAACAATGATCAGATACCATACCAACTCTTGCCAATCTTAACATAATATCATATATATGTAATATGGGGGGCGATCTTCAGCACCCATCCTCAAGGCTAATTCATCCTTCAATATATGCCTGAAGCACCACCCAAGAGAGAATTTGTTTTACATCTTCGCGAGAATATAATTAAGACTATCAAAATCAACCAAGAATATAATAGAAATCTTCAGAAAAAGTACCACATCCGATCTCATGAAAAGCCCACACGAAATGGTCCCTGTTGATAAAACGACTCGCTACTGCCTTACGACGGAGTTCAGCCATTTCAATAAACTAAAAATAGTCACGAGTTGAGGAACCTTAGGGCGAAGTGCCTCAATTTCTTTCATTTCAAATTCATTAGAATACATAAAACCAAATACCACATGTACCCTTCCCAAATTCGCTATGACCTGCGACAAAACAAATCAATATAATAATTAGAAATTTCTCACTCAAAAAAGAGCATGTATTTCCATGATTGTAATTATACCTGGCAAAAACAAACCCGACCCAATTTTGACCTGGAAACCGACCCGGAAAAGTTGGGTCATGAACAAGAAGMTTTGATCGAAACCCGTTTTTTGACCGAACCCGTCAACCTGTTTTAGAATGTTGACCGACCTGTTACCGACCTGACCGACCGATTTGACTGATTTATCTAGTATAATTACTTATAAAYGTGTYTAATTATGTACAAATCACAAATATTAGTCAAAGTAATAAATGTAAATATTGCAAAAGTTCACTTGTTGCAATAAAAATGAAGTAGAATGAGTAGTTTCGAAAAACAAATTACTAGTGAATATGATCAAATTATGCATTTTTTACCTTTTGAAACCCTAATACGTAGACCATCTTTTGCAAATAATAATATTTATTAGATTCAGACAAATATATAGTTTAATGAATAATTTCTACTTCGTTTAGTCACATTATACATTTTTTAGTCCTAATAACCTTAATAATCGATCTAATTTTGGCGAAACATCGAAAGAAAAAAAAAAGGCGCTAAAAAAACTTGACCGACCGACCGACCGACATGCTACCGAAAATATTGGGTCAAGAACAAAGAAATTCGACCCGTTACCAGAAAATGACCGACCTGTAAATGCCCGAAACCGAACATTGACCGACCGATACTGACCTGGCCGATCGATTTGCCGGGTATAATTGTAATCATAGCAAATTCAATAACCACCAGTGAAGAATTACAGGATTTACAGGATTGGTACCATAGAGGATATAATCTAGCGAGGTTTAGTAAACACACCGTATATTTTTTTACACCTAATAAGTGCCATCAGGTCATTTTTAATAAGCATATCCAATTCTTCATGGACAGAAAAGTGCATGCCTAGCTAGCACCCCTAAATCCTGTATTGCATCAGCCTCTAAGCTGTACAAGGTCTCGACATCAATAAACTCCACAGCTTTGGCAAGCAAATATTCTTGACATTTCAAACTCAAGTCTTCCCTAAGTAACTCCAACAATAATAAAGTATATTCATCAACCTGCACCAAGAAAAAAAAACAAGTCGTGAACAACTTTATCCTACTTTTCATGATAATCTAAAAGTAACCTCGGGAAAACTGAGCTAGAAGTGATGCGATGACTAAGCATCAAAATGGATGCCTTTTTGGTTCATATTTATCTAAGAAATGTACGAAATTCATTTTTTTAGTGCAAATGAAGAATTATATAAAAAAAACTCTTAGCTTAGGATCATTTGCGTTTTCACACATTATTGAGGGCAGTTTATGAGAAACGGAGAATGATATATACTTCCAACCATCCCATAATATTTGGCATATTTAATTTTAAGAAGTCTACAAAATAACATTTTCCAAAAAACATGTTACACCAATAATATCTTTGAATTTGTCTAACAAATAAAATGGTTACTACACTACATCAAATCCAATAACATTTCACATAATAATCTCCGTATCAGGCATCAATGAGAAATTGGTTAAACTTCAAAAAGTGTCACCCCAAAAATAGGAAACTAGCAACTTTAGTAATTCCTAATTTAAGTTATTTAACTAACAGTTTTATTTACCGTAAATATGCAAACCCAAACATGTATTTCAACAAACCACCAGCACGGAGTTTCTCTAGCAAATTGGGAAGCGAAACAGTCAGTTACTCCTCCAAAATCACACTATAAAACTGTAGACCACACTATTTGAGCTAGCATCTTTATCAATGACTCAGCTATATATCACCACAACACAAGAAGTTACCCTACTACTCTCCCCTCAACCCTTTCCATCCATTGCATGACTTGCCTCTTTTACTAAAAAAGAGGGTAATCAAGCCGAATACAAGTGCAAAAGAAAGTTAACTCGCATGGGAGATTAAAATACAAAAGCAATTTACCAGGGAAAAAAGAACTATAATTTTTCCAAGAAATACACATCTAATGAACAGGCATACCAGTTTTTTATCAGTGTAATCAATGCGGTCAGGCCGTCAGGATGGACATGCATAGTAAAGGTGAGAAGAGAAGAATGCAAAGTCACGACAACAACACCAGGCACATAAGCTTGTGCTTCTATAATCTGAAATTAACAACAAAGCATAAATCAACAACATTGAAAGAAATATACWTGATACAGAATCTGTATTCCCACTTTCATCTGTAAACTTAAGAAAACAAATAGCAGTGATGACGAGAAAACAATGGCCAAAGGTTCAAGAAAGAAGACAAGTGTTATTTAATAAGCAACGTCCATGAAAGCAATCTTGCTATAGGTACTACATACCTTTCCAATTGGACTGTTTAGTTTCAAGAAGGCATCCACTACCAAGAAATCAAGCAGTATCACYAGATACTTTTTTGCGCCATRTGAGCTTAAAAAGGGTTGGAGAGAGTGAAAGTTTTCGRCCAAATTCACCATGGGGTCCAAGGTGTACCTAAACCACAGATGTTGAATGAACTATATGTCARCCATTTATAGTATTSATAAAGGATCAAATCATTCGGATCTACAACAATAAAATAAGTATCTCAAGAGTTTTGCCTCTAAGATCACCCCTGATAGACACGAAAAATCCCAAAGCACTCCTATTTAGTGTGAAAAATTATTAAAAGGCCCTGATGACCCTAATATTTTGCTTTTTATCCCATCTTTTAGACGGCTATAGTTATAAAGCATTGTGGACAAGACTATTAGCCAAAGCAATAACTGACAAGCAAATTAAGAATTCATTGAGATAAAGCCAATAAATTGAAAATTCGTCATTTTCATACCCACCTGAAAATGAAAAAACAGCTTTCTCCTTGTGACTCACTAATTGCTTGACCCGACCCAAGAGAGAACAAGTTGCCAGATGTGTACCAACTGATTTCCCAATAAGATAAGCTCTATAGCACATAAATATGAAGTCATCAACAATATGACAATTAAATAAATTACACTCTAGACAATTCAACATGTCAACTACCTCTTAGGATCACCGCCAAAAGCATTAGCATTATTACATACAAATGAGATGCCTAGAGAAACATCTTTAAGACTTTGAACATGTCATTAACTGTTCCTTGAGAAAGTTTTCTGCAAGTAAATAATTAGGTAGTCAGAATAACATTGTCAAGTGGACATCATGTCAGCAATGGAGGGGGAAAAAGGACAATATACAGATGAAAGACAGTCCTTTGCTTATTATTCCCAGTTCCCACTTCTGTCTAGTGCAGACTATCTAGAAATTATATGCAACTGAGTCCATCCTGTAGCTATTATACAGATTGGCAGACAATGATAAACCTGAAGTAGTATTAGTGTAGGTTAGTTGTGATGATGATGGGAAAAAGCTACACTTTGATTTAATATTATTTTTGAGTGAATCTAGTTGCATTAATGCCTGAATGTGTGCGCACCGATGCTTTATATAGTCATGTCCTAATTGCACACAACATAAAAAGAATCATCCTGTGACTTGTACAATAAAGGAAAAAATATGTAATCCTGGTTTTTACTACTGTCGATGTTCATATGAAAACGTCACAAGAACTTACATAAGAAGTTAGTGCTTTACAAAAGCAAATTACACAAACGGAAGATTTTATAATGTGCAAAATATTTCATAGCTTTCAGACTTTTGTGCAACACATTAGAAACCAACGCAGAAATTAGACACAAAATCAAACAACTAATGGTATTATAATTAAGAAACAACACACAACCTTGAATGAACACATAGACCAAACAATTCAATAATCCCAATTCCATATCTCAGATTGGTGCAACTTCAACTTAAGCTTCTCATATCTAACCCTATTCCGTTAAATTCTACTTCTCCTTGTAAAAAAAAATGGAATTTTTTTTTAGAAATAAATGAAAAAAAAAGATCTCCTCAAGAATCCAACCACGAGCCCCCTCGAATAAAAGCAACGCAACCAAAGTCTAAAAACAAATCTTCTTGCTACTGATACAACAAATGAGTACATCATATTATAGGGAGCAATAGGAGACCCATAAATGGTCATTTAACCTCTTTGGAAATGATAGGATCACAGCTGCGGACTATTATAAAATTACACATCCTAGCCACACTCAATTTAAACACTCGAGCACAAACGATATCATAGATTCTAGACACTGACATAAGTCACATGACATATAGCTCTCTAAAATAAGTTCAAGTTCAACCAATAAATTTTAGAACTCAAAGTTCAAACAACATTGAGAAATGCTGTGACTAAGACATAAACATAAATCCTAATATTCCCAACTAACTTAAATGTTATGCTGAACTGATATTCATCATAGTTTATCATATTTAACTGATGTTGCACTCATTAGCACGATCACATGCTTGAAGAACTGTTGGAGGCATGACAGAGAAAGTTCTCAAACCTGAGCGGACAACAGTTGGTGTTGTAGCAATAGTTTGAATGCTAACTGGTGCATCGGGTGGCTTGTTTGCAGTACTTGTTCTTGAACTTCCATCAGCACTGGACCTCTCATTTTCTCTGTCCCCATACTGATCATGCGAACGACTACCTAGGTAAAAATATGGTCAAGAACTGCTAAAATGCAAAAACAAATGGCAAAATCATGAAGCACATGAAAAGTTCAATTGATAGCATGTGTTCAGATGGAAAATAGAACACCCTTCAAATCTTCAACAGGTAGAAACATCAATAGAGACCAGTCTAATTCCAGTGCCGTCAACTATAAGATACGCCTACAGGCCTACTATTTGTTTAATTATTCATATGATGCGGCAGAGAGCTCTTGCTATCTTATTATCAGTTGGAGATATTCTCCTGGATATAACATAGGGGTAAGTGGCATAAATTTGAGCCCGATCTTTTCTAGGACATCAAATGTAGTCAACATTATAAATATCAACAGACACAAAGCTAATGCCTTGATGGAGATGAAATGTTTTACAATGCTTCTAATATCTTTGCAGCCTTTCTATCCTACATGCATTATCAACCTACGCATTCACCTTATGAACCACTCTTCAGATTTGGGTCTCAAATAGGCCTGATCTCAGTTTCAGCTCTCTTTATCCCTGACCCTGAATTTCAGTTCCTTACATGTCTGTCCCCTTTTTTCCACAGGCATCTCATCTTTACCCTTAATGAGAAACTATTACTATGTTGTGCTGTGAGCTTTGCTCACCGTTCAATGTATGTGTGAACATGCATGTGCACAGGCGCACACGCACACAATTTTCAATTGATCACTGGGTTATCTACCTTTGTTGTCAAACATTTGACATTCCCCAATGCATCTTGACCTCAACACAGAAAACTTATTCTTTGCGCAATTGTGCTAGAATTCAAGAACAGGGGAGAAATACAATTAATAGTCTCTGAAGGCTGAATTTAGGCGCAAATTGTAGCATGAACAATCTCTGGGAGCATACATTTGAAGCAAAAATTAGGCTTTGAAATTCCTGCAGTGTGGTTATGGTTCTTGAGTTCTTCTCAAACACATGGATCAATGTACCAATGACTTTCAGCTTGAACAAAATGTGAAACCTGACTCTAAGTAATAGCTACACTTAATTGACATGACATAAAGTTGCAAAACTAATTCAGAAATCTATATGACATTTTGATTTTCTAATGCAGAAAGTATCCTATATAACCCATTAACTGAAGGAGAAAAGACGTCATCAATTCGGAGAAATAGTGGATGACAATATACCTGCTATGGGTGGAAGGAAATTCATGTCGCGGCAATCTGCTACCACACTCCACTTGCTCTGGTTCACGTTGAACTTCTCTCTATATACAATGAAGAAGAATAAGTCAATTACATGCCAGGAATCACGGCTGGAACCATATGAAAGATTTCAGACCCAGAAGGTGTGAGACAAATGATAATTTTTTATAGCAACAATTCAATTACCAACTTATGCTCATAGTTAGTTTTTCATGAATTCGATTACTATGGACTTTAAATTTCCACACCAAATATATACTTGGTATCATAACAATGAACAAGTGAACAAAAAATGTCCTTGGCCAGAATTTTGTATCAGTGTATATGAAAAAGGGCAGGGGAAGAAAGGGAGCAGTGTTTAAAATCAGATACCAACACTTCCAACAATGCATAAGCATCACAACCCAACCTGTGTTGCATCAAACATCATTCAATTATACAACTGTGGGCATAGGTAAGTCAATTATCTGTACAATTTCAATAGGGCAATTTCTGTCTAATTATCACAATAAACTAAATGATTCATTTCATCATTTTTTTCCACCCAAAACCAAATTGCAACTAAATCCAGTAACCTTAACAGAACTATTATACATTCCTTTAATCTTTTTAGAACATAACTAGTGACAAGGATGATAATACTAATAGATTCTCAAACTAATACATATCAAATCATCTAGCTTAATGGAAATACAAAAACTTGATTACAAACTAGACTTGTAAAAACTTATGATTCCTGTACACTAAAGCTTTTGAAGATATTAATAAATTAAAACACACTCTCATAAAAATATAAAATGACTTGGCACTTTACATTCAAACCAATCTCAAAAAAGCCACCATCATCTCCTTTCCAAATCTCCCTCGGTTCAGCCTATATCCCCACACAATTCTCTAGATTTCAGCCCTCCAATGGCCACCATTTCAGCCAGAAAATAGTGCAGCTTTTTCGTTAAACACAACAATCTCACAAGTGCAGTTTTTAACCACAACCATTTCAGCATGATTTGTAAGAGGTAACAAAGAAGAGGAAAAGATAACCCTAGACATGTCTCTTATACACATCTATCTCACAAGTGCAGTTTTTAACCACAACCATTTCAGCATGATTTGTAAGAGGTAACAAAGAAGAGGAAAAGATAACCCTAGACCTACCCAATTGAATTGGCCAATCCTTGGATTAAGATTTCAGAATAACTACAAGTGGGATTTAGGTGAATATTTTAAGTAATCATAGTATCTATCTAGAATTTCAATTTCTGAATAAAACATGATAAATTTAAGAAACCAATACTTAAAAATTGTAATTTCAGCAAAATTATCTTCCTAAAAATGCACAACGGATTGAATGACAACCCACGCTTCGATCATCATAAAACATTGTAAATTATTAACAATATTATGAGCAACAAATATGATATGAGAATGGTGAAGGCTATTGAATTGTCATACGATTAAACAGCTGCAAATGAACAAGGAAACAAAAAACTAATTGAAGTGGAAAATTACGAATTACGAGATCATCCTCGTACTCTTCTTCTTCGCGTGAATTTGTATTCTCCTTCAATTCACACTTGTTCAAAACCCAGATCCTCTAGAATCAAATAACTAGAACTTCGACAATGGAAGTTGAAAATTGAGAAACAACTAGTAAGATTTTTCAATACCTAAAAATAAAATTAAAATTGAAGATTTTTCGTAAAGAATCATATGTGCTGAATTTCAATTTGCGTCATTTCTATACCAATGAAGATGTTGTTTCCTTCAATTTTCTTACAATGTCGTTCATACTTACGAACCATGTGCTAGTCACTTGAAATTTTTACTTAATATGGACGCTTTTTAATGTTGCTATAGACTGGGAGCTTGGTGATGTTTAAAGCGTCACAAATTTTTAATTAAAAGCGTCACTCTTTACTCTTTTTCCTTGCGGTGTGATCGTAAATGGTCTGAGACTCTGAGTCGTCTGACATTCAATAATTTTCTTCCGAAAAATGTTTGAATTTGTCCGTTAAGTTTTCTTTGTATAAGAGCAAGTTTAGCCCCAAAAGAGACTTATAATGGGAAAATTCTTAGTTCATACCAGAGATGAACCAAATGGCGTTTATCTCGATGGGCATAATAGTAATTTACCATTTAAATGAGTCTGACTCCGTTAACCGTAAACGGGACCCCRAATTAATTTATTCCTTTAGTTAAATGGACATCCTAAATACTAACCCTGGTTAGATGCTTTCCTCTGACCCTCGTTGTGACTTATCATTCAACATTTGCGATTTAACTAATTGAATGTCGTTCGCATTGGAAGGGTGATTCGCTCWGAASTTTGCAGCTCARGCGAAGAATCATGTACTGATGTTGCAGTGATGTTTAAAGTTTGGCATTCTCTTTCACTGTAAGTAATTTGAATTTTGGCTTCCTTAGTTCATTATTGGATAATTTTTGTGTTTGGTGTTTGGATTACTGGTTTTATTTGTTAAAATGTTAGGGTTTCTTTAATTTTAGTGAGTGTTATTTTTATTTGTTGATGGCGATTATCGTAGCTTTTTAGGATTGGACAGATGAGTAGTTTGTGTTGATGTTGGTAATTGTCGTTGTATATATTCGCTTTAATTGTTTGTTGCTTCGAATGGAAGTGTTTTGAGTTGTTGAATGTTGCTTTGTTGGATTTTCTTAAATTTGTGTAATTAATGACTAGATTTCTGTTGTGTGTTATGTTGAAATTATTCAATGTCTGATTGTCTGGTTTAATCTGTTTGGATAACGTGGTCTAATTGGAAGCCATTTGTGTTGTCGGATAGGTTGTTTGTTGTTGGGTGTCTTTGTAGCAGTACGGTTATGGGGTATGGTGGGGGCAAGCGGATATGTCCGGGAGCTTGATGTGATAGATGTGAACACCGCAGAAGTCGGTGCAGATAATGTAGGTGACTATTTTGGATGTGACGACAAAGAAGATGTGGTTGTTGAGAAGCATTACAACGGTGTGCAGGTGTGTTTTGGTATTTGGTAGTTTAATTGTTTTTCATGTTGTTGTTTGATACTGGTTGATTTGTTTATTCTGAGTTTGTTTATGATGGTCCTAAATTCCAGAATCCAAAAAGCATGAATATGAATTTGCTGAACGAGAGAGTGTATCAGGTATGGTGGAACCCTGCCCTAGGACATGTTTTTGTTGAAAGATGTTGTTTTGCTGTGTTCATCAAAGTTTTATTTTTGATTGTTATAGGGAATTGTATCAAGTGTCGGTGGTAATGTTAAAGAGTTAGGTGAAGTCCTTAGGTTTCGTCAGGTTTCACGACGCAGGGTAAGTATGATGACTCTAAGTTGAATATCGTTTTACATATTAATCAATTATTGATGTTGTTAATTAATTTATAATGGTTGCACCTCAATTGATGAATCCTTTGATATTAGATATTTTATTTCAAATCTGTTATCTTCCTGGTTGAAAAATTGTGTGTGATGAATTGATTATTTTTTCGCAGAGACCGAATGTCATATGTAGAGTTGAGAGTTTTGGTAGGATTTGTTCGTCGTTTGACGATTGTAGGAAAAGGTGGGTTAGGGAAATGGGTTTCGGGGGGATGCTTTACTTAGTCGGATTGAAGTTGCCTAGGTCGTTGTGCTATTGGTTAATGACTAGGGTCGACCCTGTTAATGAGTTGTTGGYTGTGGGTGGTAAGAAGTATAGAATCTCATCAAATCAGGTTAGATGGATTTTAGGAATTCCAAAAGGGAAAAAAAGAGTTCCATGTAAATTTTTATCCGACGATTGTAGACTGAAAGTTAATGATTTTGAAAAGAAGTATGGGGTTGTCCGAAGAGTTGTTGATAGTACGAGCGGAGTTGTTCTGACCAGGATGGACTTAGCCGTTACGCAGTCTGTTGTTGATCGGTTGATGTCCCCTTTTGAGGAGGGAGAATGTTTGGAGTTTAAGATGTTGTTTCTTTTGAAATCAATACAGTTAGTTCTTTCACCAACTCAATGTAGTAGAGTTCCCAAGGAATTACTTCCAGCTCTGGGTTGTGCTGCAGATTCCCGTAGTTACAATTGGTGTATGTTTTTAGTAGAGAGGTTGATGTRTAGTGTTAGGAGATTTGGAAAGCGGTTTTACAATGACGGGTTTGCCGGAGGATGTGGTGAGTGTACTTTGTTTCTTGCGGTGAGTATTTTTTCTAATGTTACATTCCTTTGTTTACCCTTTTCCTAATTTGTGGTCCTTGATTGGAAGTTGTTGTGAATGAAACAGATCTTGTACTTGGACAGGCTAGATCGAAATGGTGTGCAATGGGGAACTATTCCTAGGGTACGGGTTTGGACAAATGAAGAGTTTAAGAAGGCTTGTATTGCGGATAGACCTAGTCGTGATGCTGACTATGGCCACGTGGGGGTGAGTGTTGAATAAGTATTGTCTAAAGTTGTTTAATTCCGRTGTCCAACTTGCATTGTGTTGGCTAAGTTCTTGTTATTTTATGTTTTGTATGGCTAGGTGATTGATGTAGCTTATGGCGAATCACACCCTCGTGAAGCTAGGGATAAGGATATTCCATCARACGATGATGAAGCATTTACGACTTGAGTACTCATTTTTTATGTTGGCTATGTAACTGGTTGTATTCGAGATGTTGGAGTCTGTAGTAGTCGTTTGAAAGTAGATGGATAGGTTGTTTAATTGTTTTGTATTTGTTTGATTAATCTGATTATTTATTTGTATTTAGTATGTATGTGTATTTATTTGTATTTATTTGATTAATCTGATTATTTAGTATGTTTGTGTCATTCAACTGCTSTTGTTACTATCATGTGTTGTTCAATGTTGGCCCGTAATTGTTTAACATTGGTCTTATATTTTCTATAGTGTCCGGTTACCTATTGGGCTGTTAGTGTTAGGCCAATAAATGAACGGGTGGATGGCCTTTGATAGAGGATGGGCTTTGAATGCAAAGGTTCTTTAAGTGGGTCAGTTAGTTGTTTTTGGCATTTAAATATATTTAAGGACCGGGCTATATGATTATTTTGGGTTGTTTTTGTTAGTATGGGCCAAAATGAGTACTCATTACAACATTTTGTTTTGGGCCAGAAAGACAATGATAAAGCAACTGTCATAATTCATAAAACACTTCCTGGATTAATTGATGCAGTCTAACACAAATGGGCCACCCAAATTTAAATTACACTGGGCTTTTACCAAAAACYGATTAATATCCTTGGCAATTTYAAATGCCACTAACCCAAAAGCAGAAACACTCCCTACYGACCCATTTTAGAAACCTCYATTCAAAGTCTAGGCACACAAAAACCAATACAATTACACTGCATCAAATCCATATACATGACCAGTAGATTCCTAGAACTCGGAGGACCCAAGGGTCCCAGAAGAYTRAGCCGGATCCTTGGACCGACAGTAGATGATGTCTTCATTCATGAAMTCAGCTTCAGCTACAGTCTTTGGCGATCKACGGATGTCCGCACCATTGTAAACCAGCACAAATGTGTCCGGATCCTTCTCTGCAAAGGTTGCCCATAGCTGGTGAAGTTCTTCCATTGTCAAAGTCAACGGTGCCATGTGTTGAAGGCTCTTCTGGTTTTGCGGCATCATATCCTGAATAGTTATCAGCTTGTACCTAGTGTCAACATTTATGAAAGGGTCCTGATTTGAAATGAAGTCACAAAACAATGACAATTAGAGTCCTGAGTGTGGGTTACAAATGGTTGGATGTATATTTGTACATTAATATTTTAACATTTACTGCAAAATATTGATCACTCCTTCCACTTGTAAATTAAAGGGCTGTACACAAAAATTTTTTTACAGTTGTTTTGTATTGTATTGCATACCACAAATGCAAAACATTCATCAAACTTTCTAGGTGTCAAATACATTGTGTTCTTTGTATTTTACTAGCCCACTGGAACCAAATACAGTATAGTTTACTAATTGCATGACTTTCATGATATTGCTTTGACTAATGGCCAATTATAGAAACCTTGTAGTTTAATGCTAAGACAAAAGGTAGAGTAATCATACTATGCAATGAAAATACGTACAATCCATATTTCCTTCGACTTGTTAGGCAAACCATTAATTTAGTTAATAAAATATGTTAAAATGATTTAAGTTGCCTACTCCAAGTTATAAAAGATATTTGTACAAATATCTAATAGACTACGCTGAACATACATACAAATCCAGTTAAATGGATTAATGGATTAATGGATTTTAATAAATATTATGTTAATTAATAGTAGGTTATGCTGAACATACATACAAATCTAGTTCAAATCAGTATTTTTCTAAACGGTTTGGTCCAATGTTTAAATTCTGACCTAATTGCAATGCTTTATTTATCAATATCACTTAAGCTTACCACTCCCTCGACGATGATTTGGTCACCTTCCTCCAGTCCATTTGAAGTTGCTGATCCATGCTTGTTGAGCTCCCGCCCTTCCTTCAACAGCTTGATGTCGTGTGGACAAACATCTATGCAGTCAGCATAATGCTTGCAAGGGTACCTTAGAGTTGTCGCCGGTTTCATGACGAAGGGCAACCCTCTGTCACCGATGTTGCTGCTCATGAGTGTGATGTTGATGTCGTTCCTATCGTGTCCAATGAAGTGAAACTGTTGGGTCGTCACCACGTGTGACGCAGAGCATGTCCCCTTGTGCTGTTTCTTCTTGCTAAGCTTGGAATGCACCTTGCACTTCCTCTTCCTTTCCGTTGCAGCTTCTTGTGATCTTTGTCGATGTTGGTAACCGATATCATTTGGCAACGACAGCCTTGTTCCACTAATTGTGTTATCTGATGAGATGTTGATAATATTTGGTTGTTGGTCGAATTCAGTTGTGGGTTTTGGTGGTGATCTGTTTTTTTCGATTGCTCGAGGTTGGTTCGATGAGGTTGGGGAAATGGGCCGAAATTGATCTCCCTACATACGGGGTTTTTTTGGGGTTTCTCGGGTGGAGATGAAACAGAGTTCCCGGAGTTTGCCATGGAAGTGGTGTTTCGAGGTGAGTGGGTGTGTTTTTTAAGTATTTTGAGATGATAAATGACTTGCAAGGAGATGTAAAACACGTCGATAGGGCTCCTTTATTTGTAGTGTCTTTGCTTGAATATTTTATTGGATTTGTAAAGTTTAGAGCCAACGGTCATCTTTGGGTCATGGGGATGGAGCAAAACAAAGACMTGGAAAAGGCAGTGAAATGGTATGATTGATATGTGTATAGACGTAAAATAGCAGTGTGAAGGGTTGAGTAATATTAGTGTAAGTTGATATTAAAAAGCAACTTTTTTGTATTTGATTGTGACAACTCATATAATGTATAGTGCTTTTGTCAGTATTCTTGTTCCGAGTTTTATGTTACTTCCTGTTAGCTTTAGTATCTTGCAAACATTGGTGAATTTGTACGGATTTCACTTTGTTAAACATTCGTTTGTTTTATATGGATTATTTATGAGTTGTTCATTCGAATTTTATCTTACACGAATAATAAAATTATAATTAATGAAAAGGATTGTTTTCGCACTGAAGTATTTTGGGTACTAGAAAATTTTTAAATTAATAAAAAGTTTCAATTTTTAATTAATCTAAATAGCTAGACTATCAAGATTAAGTACAAATATTGTTGTTTAAGATGTTAAATTTAAACATATTAGGAAATACAAATAGAACGGCAATCATAAGGTAACACAAAAATTTGAAACACTTAATCACTATATTAAACAAAATGTATTTGAATATCATCAAGTGAACTGTATTCCAATTACAAAGCAAATTCATGTCAAGTTATTACTGAATTTACAACAGATGTTTGTTTTACTTTATACGAAATCAAGTTAACTCGACAGCTAACAATCAATGCAAATGCATTTGAGTGTTTCTAGAGACGGATCATAGTTTCTTTCGGAAAATAAGTTAAATAAATGTAGGAATATTACTTACTCAGGAATAACACAGGTGGTTCAGTCAAATAAAATCCAATTACGAAAAAGCATGTACCACGGTTTATATCTTATACCTTAAATCACCTCTATCAAACGTACAGATGCAAGTACGTTTGATAGAGGTGATTTATGCTATAAGATATAAAAATAATTCATTTTTTACAGTATAAATTTGAAGAAAAAAGTGTAAATTAAAGCGACCAAAAACTTATTTTCTTTACTATAACATAGAAGATAATTGTTAACCACACAAAGTATCGTCAAAAATTTCGTCAGAAAAATGTTGAGTCGCAATGAAGATAGAACCAAATAATCTAGGTAACAGAGCTGGTCCGTCTACTATGAAATCAAATAGCAAACCAAATATCGTTTATTTGAAAATTAAAAAACCAACCTTATAAATCCCTCAACGATCTTAAGAAAAGCAAAATGATCCGTCATTTACCAACTAAACCCTAAACCATTATTTTAACTTTTAGAAGTGTAACTTTTAATAATAACAAGAGTAGTCAAACCCTAAACCCTAAACCTTAAACCCTAAACCCTTAACCCTAAACCCTTAAACCCTAAACCCTAAACCCTAAACCCTATACACTAAACCCTAAACCCTAAACCCTATACACTAAACCCTGTACCCTAAACCCTATACCCTGGTAAACCCTAAACCCTTAACCCTCTTTGATGTTCAAAACACATAAGAAGTATACATGTAAGTACAAATGCATATGATATGAAGTACGAAGTATGGAGTATAAGACAATTTTTTTGTCGAAATATAAAATTACTATTCATCGTCAAATCTATTTTTGCCCAAATGATCAAATCCAATTTCTCGTGCTCCGGAATACTGATTATGGATTTTAATTATAATTCAAATTAATTTCAAATAAGGATTTTTAAGTTTTTCATGGATTAATCACAAACTTTTAAGCCTTTATTTTGTTAAGTTTGATTAAATTGTTGAACCATATTTTCTTTTTCACCCTTTTTTTGTTTGCTATTAACTTTTTTTTTCTAATTTAAAGTTAATATTGAAGAGTCAAGCATTTCATCACATTTTTTGAATGTTTTCTTTCCTTTCTTGTAACTTTTCTATGCTTTTTAAGACTTTTTTTTAGTTAAGGTGATTTATATTTTCTATATTTTTAAAGTCCATTGACAAAACAATGATTTTTCTAGTCCCCATTTAAAAATTTGCCCCTTTTGTCAAGTATGATTTTGGTTTAGAATATTGATTTTTTTGTAGAAGAATGTGTACTAAAATTTTATCACCTTTTTCAATTAATATAGTCATTTGTTATCCATTAGTATATGTTATTGTTAATTTTTTCTAATTTTGTTTTCGAATTGTACACTAAGTTGTAGTGAATTCCTTTTTAACATCATTATATGAAATTCTTAATTGTTAAATTTTATAAAATTACTCAAATAAAATCAAATCAGCTTGAAATTTCATTAAATGCACCCTTGGCTTATATAATAGAGATTTTAGTGAAATTACAGTAGTACAAAACTACCCATACACATATCTATAGTTAGTTGAACCTTTTATCTTTATTAAATTATATAGTTTTTATAATTATTTATATAACTTATCAATTAATATACAGACAATAATAAAGTAAGTTTTTACTTAATTGTACAAGTATATAATTATCAAGATAATATTTATAGTTGTTTACAAAATTGCAGTTACAATTAATCAAATCAATGGAGAATCACATGAAACGAAATATTTATTTGTAGTGCTAAGACGGTAAATTGGAAACATTTTAGTAATTATTAAACTTTGTTATTGCATTCCAAGTATAAAGTTGCTCAAGTACATGTTTTTTTGTAAGAATACACGTGTTGTGCACTGATTGGTTATTGAACAAAGCAAACGGATCGGTGACATGTCTCTTAAATGACCCTCGATTATTAGTTTCTGTAACATACTTGATTGTTTATACAATATTTGCCGCCCAAAATTTACAAAATTATCTCACATTTAAAATAATGGTTTTGAGAGTAACACGCAAATCCCGCGTTAAAAATACTTTTTCCCGCTCAAAGTTATGTACCTTTCAAACAGAGCATCACTCCATTGAAATACATCAGTTGCATAACTCAACACTCAAACCCCAAAAACATTGCTTACATTACTGCGTTCTAAGCTCACCAAGTAAATAATCGCGACAATAGCCTCTAACATCACTAAAAATGAGTTCCCCAAATTCCAACAAACATGTCTTAAGTCCTACAATTATCAATCTAATGTCTCCTTTAAATCGTAAGGGAAGAGAATTTAATTTTTGTAACTATTGTTATTTCCTTCCGACATCGTCAGGTAGGAGATACCTATCCACTAGTGAAGTTATTCATATTGTCCGATATCCAAACGGACGAACAATGAAAGAAATGACCAACCTAAGGATGTCGTTGGTGGACGACAAGGAAGGTGAGGGTACAGCGGCACACCTCTCACCTTCCGAGTATAACAGACATGCATGGTTTTGTTGACATGGAAGATCTCGAGTTGAAGCTTGATTACATGGGTTTGCACCGTCAAGATGATGAGCCATTCRACTCTGCCTTCTTCAACTTACTCTTCGACCCTGCTCCGCAAATASAACTGTGTGGCCCAGTGTAYAAGTTAGGGCAAGACGCAGTTGAATTGCACGTAGGGTYRTACACGKATTCATTTCAGGTATTTACTCTCCCAACAAACTTATCTAAAATCACATTAACTATTGAGAGAAGGCGTTTCATTTGCTATCAGTCTGTGGGGTTAAACTTCGTTAGAGTCAAGTGTGAAGAATCCGTCGAAACCACCATCAGTGAAGGGACAAAGATTGCGATTTGGAATGCTCGTGGGGTTTGCAGGCCATCATTCAAGGATAACTTATCAGCATTTGATCGCATTCATCGTCCGACTATTCTCCTGGTGATTGAAGCGAGAGTTTCGAAACCAAACTTCGAGTTGTTACACAGGGGTTTAGAAGTCGACTTTGAATGGGAATTAATTCCATCAGTAGGATTAAGCTAAGGAACACTCTTAATGTGGAAAAAGTGCTCATTTAGTTGTGAGTTGTCTGGAGATAGTGAAAGGATGCCAAATTTAGTCAACGGAATCATAAAGGTTAGTAGTCCACCGATTCTTTGTGGGGAACAAAACATGTTTTAGTTTACTATTTAATTACTCGAATGTTAACTTCGCGTCCAATGTCCAGTAACACAATGATGGTCATATATAATTTGCCTTTTCATTAATCGCGGGTGCTGTCAAGTGGTGAGGTTTAGCAAGCTCCTGGGTTTCTTATCGTAGTAGGATTTCATTGCTTTATCTTTGTCTTTGTGTGTGTGTATGATAGACAAGTGGTAGGGGTTATTTTTTAATTTTCCGCAACAATTGAAAAATCTAATGTCATTGAACTTGTCCTTTTTATGTTATTGTTGAAAACTGCTTATTTAATTGTTTATTAATGTCGCCTGTATCGGATACTATCTTCCTAATGAAATTGCTAACCTTTATGTGATATTCTGGAGTTAATGAGAGTAGTTGGAATGGTAGGTTTGAAAATTGCAGAAACATAATGTCCTGATGCATACACTGATATTAAAACAGTAAGTTAGTTGGCATATTTATGAAACTCTGCCCACATTAGTATTTAAAGAGTTTCATGGAAAATTATGTTTAAGTAATCGTTCAAGGTCTCTAAAATCAAACAGATACCACTCCTTCAAAAACCACAAAAAAGAACATGAACCAACGTAGTTTCAATACATGGTGTTCCCCCTTAAATAGGTTATTGGATTGGGGATTTAAAACAGGTCATGTTTACGAAATAGCTGGTGAGAGCGGTACTGGAAAAACCCAACTTTGCTTACAAGCAATGCTGACTGTGCAACTACCAATTGAAGTCGGAGGGTTACAAGGTTCG
This sequence comes from Bassia scoparia, assembly GCA_008642245.1. Classification (NCBI taxonomy): domain Eukaryota; kingdom Viridiplantae; phylum Streptophyta; class Magnoliopsida; order Caryophyllales; family Amaranthaceae; genus Bassia; species Bassia scoparia. The sequence continues at coordinate 55,336 of SNQN01000543.1, forward strand.
TCGATGTACATTCATAGCCACGGTAATTTTCCGGTTACTCGTTTAAGCCAAATATCTAATAACATATCCAACATGTTTGGAGGAACACATAATCCAATGGASTTCATAAGTGTCAAAAAAGTCCATGATGTTGAAGCGGTTCGACGATCCATTAGTCAAGTGGAAATGATGTTGGATAGTAATCTTAATACTAGCATGCCTTTTCGTTTGATTGTATTTGACTCAATTGCTGCAGTTTGTAGAGGGCAATACGGTAACAACGTCAATGAGTTATCTGCCAGGAGCAATTTTCTAGGATATTTTGGCACTAAAGTGAGGCAATGGGCCTCAAGGTACGAGGTCATTGTGCTCCTAGTAAATGAGGTTTCAGATGTAGTGTCATCACAAAATTCTCCGGCTATATCATTCTTTTCATCGGGCCGACAAGTTACACCAACTTTAGGGCCGCGTTGGTCACAATACTTGTCAACAAGAATTTTCTTGTCGATTGAGTATGACAATGACGGAAACATGAAAAGGTTCGCTACAAAGTTCAACGGCGATCCAACAACGAAAGCATACTTTAAGATTACTGCCGAAGGTGTTTGCTAGATCACAAGATTTTAACCCAGCCCACGAAATCAACCGGATTGGCCCTACGWGGTTGAAGTCAAAACWAKAAATGGMTTGTSAATGTTGCTATTCWTAATCACGTGTATTTTTTTWWATTATTATGTAACTTATTGTTTAACATTACTTGTTTCATTGTAACAAGAAACTGCAGGCCAATTTGCTAAATAGGCCCGGTAGTATAGTCTGWTGATGTTGTTGTTAGTATTGCCAACAAAAAGGAGAGTTGTTAGATTCATTGTACAATTCAGGACTATGAAGGCCCAAAATATAAAACATACAATCATAAATGTAATGGGTTTTAAAGACCTGGGCCCAAACATAAACTTTATTTCTAACTTACAATCAACAACAATGGTCCAACAACAAACATTATAATAAGTAAATGACWTTCAGATCCAACGAGAGGCCCAATTTTGGTTACATTGGCCCACAAACAATAACAAACTTCACCATAGCACTGTTAGTAACTTACAACCCAATGTGTTACAACTTATAACATACATAATAAGTAACAAAACAATGTGCTTTCCATACAACACATACAAACTAAACGGCTCTAGGACGATCGCAGAAAGGATACGGTTTACTGCCCGTTGCACCACAATAACAGGTGACCAACTACCACCAATTACAATACGGAATCAAAGGGCCAACCTACATGAACGAAATCATTTCAGGAAGTATAATTCAGTTCTAAAAAAAAACAAGTAAAGCATTGAATGATGTGTGTAAATTTATAACAAACATACTATAGTTCCAAGTAAATTTATACCAAACATCACCAAATGAACAGCACATAGCAAAACAAAGACCATGACATACTGACCGAATCAGGAAACCTGGTCTGCAAAAGAAACTCCATTTTTKGAAACAAAATCATCCTGAAGTGATACCGCGACATTCTCCTCACGCACACCGTCTGAAAAGGTGACCGTCTTCCTCCTTTTAACCTGAATTATAGCATATACAGCACCACAAGAACACACAACAACCATTAACATCCCAGAGATACTCATTTACCATAGTTAACTTTTTCAAACAGTTAAGGTGACTATAATACAAAACCCACACTCATTTTTTGCACTCCAGATGGTGGACTTATCTCAGCTTCTGCCAATTCCTACAAAAAGTAAAGCGCGGTGAGGCTCCTGACATGGATTGCAGTTGGATTCCAAGTCGAATTTTACTAAAAATACTGGAAAAATAACAAATAAACAAGGTCAACTAACCTGTTGCACAATCACGCTGTCTTTGCGTGGTCTTCCCCTTTTCTTCTTCACTCCTAGACCTGCACTCCCTTCGCCACTAATGGAGCCGCAACTATCCTTTTGTGAAACGCGCCATCCGGTTTCAGACATAGTTTTGAACCTACTTGCCCGAGGCCTACCTCTTTTTTTAGGAAGAGGAGGATCGATTATATCAACTACATCATTAGGAGCACTAGTCGGAGTACCACACAAATTTTGACTACATTGAGATACATGAGCATGAGAACCACTATCTCTACTTGGAGTTCCGCGTACATTCGTTGTTCCATGTGATGTTTGATCCACACCATTCGAAGATGCAATGGACTTGCACGTCGTTTCTTCTATTTCCACTTCCTTGTCGTTGTCTTCCGATGCTCTCAAAGCACGAACCTCTTCAAGACACTTTCTCAAACTCATCATAACTATTTTCGTACAACTCTCAGACTTGGCGGCGGCATCGGACAACTCGTCAAATAACGTGACCATTCTATCAAGTCGTTTTACATCTTCCGTCCGAGTTAAGTCATGAAAAGCCACCCTGATGGATGTATGTCTCCGAAGCACATCTTTTCGCCATCGACGTAGAATAAAGCATTCAGGGATGTTCTTTATGTGGAGCTTGTCATACAAACGAATAAGATGTCGGCACATTATGCCGTCCGTCTCAAAMTKCTTACATGAGCAAGTGGCATWTTGAGATTGTGTGTTGAACTTCAARSAATAGTAKGTATGATCATCAAGTAGAACTTCAAAGTTGTATTTCTTCTTGTTAACAACTTCGRGGTCARCATCTGATGACTTCCTTTTAGGCTTAACCCAAACCCGATCCTCGACCAAAAACTCCATGTTGTTATCATCTAACTGCCTCTCATCATTGATACTAACGTACGTCACCCTCTCGCACTGAACTTGCAATTCCCTRAATTTCTTTGAAGTGTAAATCTTCCTGAACATTCGTTCGGCACCRTAACCCGTTGAATACCCACGCGAGCATTTCACATTCAGATCATCGGCATACTTCTCRTCCTTGATACGACTTTCAACAGCAGCGACGTACTTCTCGCCAAAATCACAAAACATAGTGTTTGGGCCAACAAATTTGTCAAAAAAATTGTGGATGCTTTCAACTCTCTGAGTGGAACGCATTCCGGCCCAAAAATAATCACTCATAAAGCTAGGAACCCACATTGTACGCTCCTCAAAAAGATTTTTCAACCACTCATTCGATTCAAGCTCGTACTCGTGTATCACAGTTGCCCATCGACGATCAAAGTCCGTTTCATTTACACTGTTGTACACAACGTCCAACAAGTCGTCTCTAATATCTTCGTACCTGCCTCACATCAACATTATGGAATATTGTTTACTGTTTGTATGCTTCTTTTATCAACCAAGTATAAGACTAATGAAAATAGAATAAGCACAAAATATATAGCATATAACTCATTTAAATAAAAGCAGAGTATGATTCCAGTTTTTTAATATGCAAAGCAAAGCACAAATAACAATAAATCGTTGAACAAGACATCAACAGTATAATTTAAGAACACCTAATCTAACGTCAAACAAACTAACACAGCCATAAAAACACCTTAAAGTATATCGTTATGTTACATTAAATAAATTTATTTAATAACCTAAATAACTAACAGACTATCCAATATCATAAACCAAACCAAACCGCAAAAGTGCGGTTTGGGAAAAATAAAAACCAAACCGCAATTTTCAGACCGCAAACCAAACCAAACCGTCAAATTGCGGTTTGGTTTGCGGTTTGGTGCGGTCCAGACCGCACTCTGCTCAGCCCTAACTGCCAGGAAACATTATATCCACAACAATACATGTTAATCTGTTCGTATTAATGAAAAATTACTTTCAAAACTCATACAAAAAAGGGACCCATGCTTTATTTACTGCTTTTCCATAAACAACAAGCAAATCCTAAAAATAATTAAATCTAACCTTGAATTCCCGCGCAACTTGTAAGGGAACTTCTGAGTGATGTGCCATATACACCATCGGTGCCTTGTCTCCGGCATAACCACTTCTAGGGCCTTCCTCATTGCTGCACTCTGATCAGTCAAAATGCCCTTAGGAGCAATTCCATCCATGGCAATCAACCACTGCTTGAAAACCCACTCGAATGTCTCCGCATCCTCGTGACTAATCAAGGCACAACCAAACAATATCGTTTTCCCGTGATGATTAACTCCCACGAAATTAGCAAAAGGAAGCTTGTAAGCGTTTGTCAAATAGGTGGTATCAAAACAAACCACATCACTAAACTCCTTATACGCCTCTCGACTACGAGCATCAACCCACAAAATATCTTGCATCATACCATTGGAATCAAACCGGTTGGAATAAAAAAAATCACGATTTTCACTTTGCATCTTATTAAAGTAGGCAACCATTGCATTGCAATCACCTCCCTCCATCCTCTTCTTACGTTTCTCATTCACTATGTGTCGGAGATCACTCTCTAAGAAAGGAGKGTTGTCGGGACCACCACGCTCGTTTTGCATACAATTATATATATTCGATACCGTCGACCCACTTTTGAAATCATTCTCCAACCTCCTAGCAGCAGTTTTGGTAAAAGCCTCCATACGGTACTCCTTAACAAGATTAACTTTGCTAGGACTAGGTTTGTGATTGTTATGCTTCAGCACAACCGTCCGGACAACCCATTCTTTCCTATTATTAATGGATGCATACAACATCGCTCCACAAAAACATTTCTTTGACATCCTTTTCTTTGGATTTACCAATTCCTTGCTCACATCCTCCACCATGTTAGGATTCTTTGCCAACCGGTTTGCCTTTCTAATTGCCTTCATTTCTGGAGATCCATAACACTCACAACGCCACCTTGTTGCTCGCCTTTCTTTCTGACAATTGTATGAACTGGCCACCCTCGATATCGCAAACCCATTAGACTTTGCATACCTCTTATACATGGCCTCAACATCCTCCATTGTAGGAAATACCATGCCAATCTCGGGAGTCAAAACAGGATCATTTTGGTCAGGGTCATCATGTGATTCATGTTCACTTACATTGTCCTGAACAACAGTTGCACGAGCCAACAACCTGGGACTCCTTCGAAGAACCGACTCACTACATCCACCTTCCCTCCCATCGCGTAAACCACGTCCATTTATAGGGGGCTCCTAACCATCGCCCCATCCCCACCTGTCAAACACGTCTACACTTGTCTTGAAGAATCGAAGGTCTCCGGTTGACTGCTTCACACTTGACAGTTGACTCTCGAGAGTCTAGAGTGGGTCTGTTCTTATCAATTCGGAATGATCAGTCATCTCAGCTGAGCTACACATTTAGCTAATTTCCCCCATCGAATTTCGCTTTCTTCTGCAATTTAGCTATTTCAGGCATTGCGGGTACCATATTCCTACCTTTGCTCCATCCATTCACTGTTCTTTCACTTATTTGAACCAACATATGGAATTCAATGGCTTGCGTTCTTTCTCTTCTTTCTCCACCTCCTTCCCCTTTAAATTCACTTACAAACCAACTCCATTATTCATCCATTTTCTCCCATCAAAATTTCCACCAAAAAAAAAAAAAAAATAGTTCAACAGCAAGAACACGTACAAATCCAACTTTCAAGTATTGTCTTCTTCTCCTTCCCTCTCTTTAATTCCATTGTTTTTTAATTTGCAATTTTTGATGTTGAACGTTATTTACTGCGTGTTTTGTATTGTTGAGTATGCTTAATTATTTGCCGGTGTTATAAATTTATTTGTTGCTTGAGTGGATTTGAAGTATTACCCCCTTCTAATGTTTTGAACTATTAATTTTGATTTATGCAACGATTATCAAATTCAGCTCAATGAAGAATCAATCGATTACAAAGTGTCATTGCGGTGAATTATTGGTGTAATTGTTAAATTATTGTCTATTTTTCAAGTGTTTCCTTGTTGCAAGCATGTTAATTCTACCCGAAATTGTGATATATTGTTGTTACTAGGTTAGTGCTGACTAAATGTATATGTTAGAAATTAACTAGCTTACACACTAATAATGAATTAATAGGTTTCTCTTACTATAATCAACTAATTATGTAAGTTCTATATGCACTTTCCTTGATTCCTTGCTATGTATTGTTCCGATGAGTATTAAGAGAATCGGCTCCTTCATAAGCTTTTGTATATTTCTTGTTTATGTTGAGAATGTGGTCTTCATCTCATATTGGTTAATTTCCGTCATGTCAGGTTCAAGCTGTGTAGACAGAAGTGCTCAACATAAGGTATTTTTTTTTAATTGTACTATAAAACATATCCTTATACTTGCAATTTTGAAAACTATCCTGTGACAAATGCTAGTATGTCTCTGTGTGCCTTGTAGCTAATTTGAAATTGTATGCTTCAGATCCTAGTCTTTAAAGTATAATTTAACATGTTGTAAGAAGATTTTGACGGGTGACGCAATTTGTAGGAATAATGGTTCTAGTTTTAGTCTAACTTTATTTTTCATAGAGAACACTGCTCCATCTTTCATTGCCCTCTTGTCTCTAATTAGCTACAATGTAATGATCTAAATCTTGTGAGAATAGGTTCAAGAGACTCCATATTACGAACTTGATTATTACATTCAAACATAATGGCGGAATTCAACATCCAACTATTATTTATTTATTTTTTATATGAATAAAGAACTAAGATTGACACAATCTTTTGTCCATTTATGGGGATAATTAACTGTTTGTTGGAGATGCATAGATTTGTAACACCGTATGAAATGATGGAATGCATATGATAAATGGAGAAATAAACCAGTGATAGTGATTAGTGAACATGTTTATAATATCCTTCCCTCATAACCATTCTCCTCCTTTTTCTTTGTTAATTACATTTCCTTTCTGTGTAGTGGAACATACGCTGCCTTAAGTTTTTTGTTGTAGATGTTTGTTGTTGCTTCACTGCGTTTCCTATAGTTTTTAGAAAAAATTCTACGTTTATTGTTTTTCATTTGTTTATAGTTTTGGCGGTCTATCTTTGGTTCTTATTTTTGCCAGGTTTCTTTACTACAGCTATTATTTGATTTACAAAGTTTGTTGCATATCACAAGGCAAGGTACTAAATAGTTTGAGACTAAAGATTTTGGTGCTTCGATTGTAGGATCTTGATTGTTTATTAGTCATGTTAATTGTGAAGTTTCTGCATTTACTTACTTAGTCATGACACTAATTAGTTTGTCATCACTTGGGTTTTTGTTAAGTATTATTGTTTGTCATGTGTGAAAACTGAAAAGTATTGAAAACAATTGAATTTTTTTGAAACTTCTAAATATGTTGATATAAGATGTCTTTGAATCATATCTCGGTGGAAGCTTATTTTAGAATTGCTATATAGTGTCATAATTCCGAGCCGCCTTTGAAATCGTGGAATTGAAGAAACTATCTGACCTGTTTAGTCAAAGTGCTTTGCTATAAGTTAGATGTTCAATGTTGATAGTTGATACGTAGACGTATTAAGAGACCTTAATGTCATAGAGTGACACGAGTCGGCATGTAACACAAAGCTGCAGATTTCATATACCCTCAGGTGTACAATCTTATAAAGGACCATTATGTAGCTGTTCTATAGCTAACTAATTTATAGAGTAGGGTGGTACGTATGTGGGTATGCGATTTGACCACTAAGGTCTAAGGGTAGTGGTGGGATAGTCTCCTCCAATTGATCCTTGTTCCAACATCAGAAAACATTTTGCTGGTGACAAGAAAGTTGCAAGCCCTTGTAATTTTTATATTATTTAACCTGACAAAGATGTTAAACCATGCATGGTTTTATAGTAATACCAATAATTTTTACTCATTATTGGTGCGTGAATTATCTTTTGAAATTCATTACCTTGAGGGTGTAGATATGACATGCTTGACTTGTGGATCCATTTTTGATATTGTATTACTCATATGATCTGTTGTATTACACATATGATATTTTATTACTCATATGATACTTTGTATAATAGTTGCTCTCTTCTTCTATTCATTTATGTTTGATATCTACTTAAGGATCTAATAATAACGCGGTTTTTAATTTTTTATAAACCGATGTCTGAATTAATAATTAATCTCTGAACTTGCAGTTATTTATGTTGTTTTCATACTATTTGGTTGAGTGGATTATGGTTTAACAGTTGACTGTCTTGTGAATTGACACTCCTTTTGACAGTCACTTGTGATATGAGGCTCTGAACTTTGGATTAATCTGTTGGCTGTTTCTAGATGTAGAAGTTCTATGAATGAATATATGTGACTTTGATTGTGAAGGTTTATTTTCTTAGTACATTTATTTGGAGATGAGAAATACGGTATATAACTTCATTCAACATATAGGAATCTTATATGAAGGTAAAGATAATTTATAAACTTGAAGGTATTTATGTTCCATTTGGCTGAATTCTGGTAACGATAATTGGAATGCTTGAGGAAATTGAACAAGATTCATGGTTCAATTGTATGGGTATATATAGTTGGTTTTATAATTTCTGTGTAATTGATTCATGATTTTCTTTTTACATGTAAATACATTATTTTATATTTATTTCTTCTTAATCCTCGAATCTTTGATGATCGTTGAAGTGACAGCTCCTCTCTATATTTGAAGTTACTTTTTTTATTATTATTTTTTAATAGAACTTCCTGTGTGCCTGTTTGTTTTCCTGTCATGTTTGTTTTTCTCAAATGGACAGGTGTTTGTAAAGTTTCTGCTGTTGTATAACAGTCATTATTTTCTGATTTTAGATCTTATGTTGTATTTGAACTAAGCTTATACTCCATAGTTGAAATATGCGTTCTTTCATTTTTCAGGTTTGTTMAAAAGAGACTTTCGTTGGCAATTTGATCTCTCAGTAACAGACATGGGGAATCTGAGCTATTTTAAGKTTTTTGTTAAGTGGRTTGTCKTATTGTCTSTAGGAAGYATYAGTARGGTTTATGGCAACAACATGCTAATAGACTGTGGATCATCAACTAATACCACAGTTGATGAYCGTGTTTTCTCAGGAGATAGTTATGCTTCTAGTTAYYTGTTCACGTCACATAAYTTAGTGGCTAGCACTACTAGACATTTGCCCAGCAAACTGTTCAAAACTGCCAGAGTCTTTAAAAACGATTCTAAGTATATATTTCCCATAGAACTCCACAAACGGTACCTTATTCGTCTATATATATGTCCTTTAACTTACAAAACATATAACCTAAGCAATGCTAAGTTTTCTGTCAAGGCTGAGTATTATACTTTTTTGAGTGATTTTACTCCTTCAGCAACACCTACAATAAAGGAGTTTTATATTAATATGACTACAAGTAAGARTCTTAYTATTAGCTTTTTACCTTCATCTAATTCTTTTGCGTTCATTAATGGAATAGAATTAGTGCAAGTACCTGATTCATTATATGAATATGATAAAATTGGTAATTTAGCTTTAGAAACTAGGTTTAGGGTTAATGTAGGAGGTCCAAGTGTCACACCTAAAAATGACATTCTTGGGCGCTTATGGACTACAGATGATATGTACTTGGAACATATTAATCACTTAGTAGATGTCCAAAATATCAAGGCTGTCGAGTTTAGGAATGGTCTAGCCTCTAGATATAGTGCTCCGAAAGCTGTTTATGGAACTGGTAGAAGGTTTACTATTCCATATGATTACAATCTAACTTCCAAGGTCACTTGGAAGTTTGTTGTAGATTCGGGGTTTTCTTATCTAGTACGGTTGCATTTCTGTGATATATTTGGCCGAGATTTCTATAATTTAAGGTTTAGTGTATTTGTAAATTCGTGGGTAGTTTCTAGGAATATGGACCTTTATGATTTGAGCAAAGGGTTTCAGGCTGCTCCTCTTTACATTGATTTTGTGACACCCCCAATTAATGGAGAAAAGTTGGATATAAGCATTGGGCTACTCAAAGCCAGTAGGGTACAGCGTGATGCTATTTTGAATGGGATAGAGATTATTAAGATGAACAATTTTGACCTATCACTAGTTGGGATTCGTAGTCTTCCTTCCCTCCAAAAGCATTCCCGAAATCATGTAGGATTCATAGTATGGGTAGTTTTTGTAGGTTTCCTTTTTATTTTAGCCATCATTCTCTGTGCCATTCATAGAAGTAGAAGTAGAAGCAGAAGCAATAACTCAGTTATTGAGACCGAGGCAATCACAAGCATGACAACACAAATCTCGATACCTCAGATACCTTTTTCTGAAATCCAACATGCCACAGGAAATTTTAATGAACACCATTTTCTCGGAGGGGGTGGTTTTGGGAAGGTGTACCTGGGTGTCTTTGGTGATGGATCAAGGGTCGCTGTAAAAAGACACGAACACAAAGCTAAGCAAGGCTTCCATGAGTTCCAGGTTGAAGTTCAAATGTTGAAACAATTCAGTCACCGTCATCTAGTCTCATTGCTTTGGTGCTGTGCGGAGAATAATGAGTTCATCCTAGGCTATGAGTACATGGAGAATGGAACTCTCAAAGATGCTCTTCATGATCCTAGCCGTATTTCTTTAACATGGAAGCAGAGACTGGAGATATGCATCGGGGTAGCGAGGGCCCTTGAATATCTACACACGGGGCCTACAAGAAGTGTTATCCACGGTGACGTAAAACCTTCAAACATTTTACTCGATGGTAACTTAATGGCCAAACTTGCCGACTTTGGGTTGTCGAAGATTATACCCGAGCTTGATCAGTCTCATGTTAGTGTAAGTGCATGCAGGGGAACTCTTGGATACATAGCTCCCGAAAATGTTCGTTTAAAAGAATCCACTAAAAGTGATGTATACTCCTTTGGAGCAGTTTTATTCGAGGTCCTGTGTGCTAAAGACATCATACATTTGGATGAATTTTTACCGGATTGGGCCAGAAAAAGGAAGAAGAACGGGGAACTTGATCAGGTCATCGACCTCAACCTCCAAGGTCATATGAACCCATCATCATTTGAACCTTATTGGGAATTAGCAGATATCTGTTTGGCTGAAGATCGTACTGCTAGGCCATCAATGGCAGTAGTCCTATCTAAGCTGGAGTATATACTAGCCCTTGAAGAGGGGCGAAACCCTGTAGGGAGGATTGATAACACTGCAGAAGCTTCAACTTCAGGGCTTCAACCATGCACGCAGGATTTCAATCAATCAGATGTTGGAGGCTTGGAGGAGCGAACCGAAGGTGCAGAGCCCAATCAGCCCATGCAGCAATTAACATAATGTAGTGTTTTTTCTCTATCTTTGTGTATAATTATATTGCTTCTCTGTCTTTCTATCCTATTTACAATATTATACTTTGACATCATATTTAGGAGCAGCAAGAGGGGTGCCTTTTTCCATTTGAGAGATGTCATGAAGAGTGGGAAACATACAGATATCTTATACACATCTAGATGTGTATAAGAGACAGGTCTGTACACCTACAGTTGATTGGTATTATGACTTTTTAGGATGTTATTTTAATTAGAATAGAAAGTGCAAAAATTGAAAATTATGGTGCATTCAGGCAGCATGCCATAGTCAATATATTCTCAAGTGAAAGTCTTTGTTTTCTCTTTTGATAACCATAATCATGATGAATTTGCTGGTGGACAAAGCTTTTGGCTTTCATTTGCTGTTAATCGTTAAAAAATAACCTCTATCAGAGATGGGGTACATATATATAGGTTTTTGGAAGAATACTTCTTGTAGAAAATGTTGTTGCGATCCCTTTTTCGTTTTTGATGTAATGGAACTCCATCCGACTGATGCAAGTGGGAATTCTTCTTCCTTGGTTCTTTAAGTTTTAATGTTAATCTTTGTAATTTCTTCACCCTCACCATATGTGCCTATTTCTCTGTTGAAGTTGAAGTTTCAATCTGTGTAGTTGTTTTTCATCTAACTCTGAGTTGTTTTACATGTGTCTGCAGCTGCTGAGAAATTCTCCTCTGGAGGAACATGAAGATTTTTCTTGATATCAAATCACCAAACAAGGTCAGATTTCTGTTGTTAAGTACATTCCTTTATCCCTTCCTTTTTAAACTTTTAGGATATTCTGAAGTAGAGCCGGTCAAGTGGATGCTACTACATTGTATTGGTTGATATTTGCTTGTTTGCAACAGTTTGACTTGACTACAAATGTGCTAGCCTGCTAGCTGTATTTTGATAGTTGTACTATAAGTTAGTTGCTAGGATATCTCTCATGTTATCTTATTGATTTTAGTTGCTAGGATATCTCTCAGGTTAGCTTATTGATGGTACTTGTTTTAATTTCTTAGATCAGTTGAGTTGGGTGGTGGGCCAAACCAACGAGATGCAAATCCCTTTTAACCTAGGTGTACTACCACCAAATTAGCATTCCTTAAAATTTGTTAAGTTTGAATCTGCTGTGAAATATTAGAAACTGATTGTATGTTATGTGAGGAAAATTTGCTAAGAATGGTTATCTTTTGTACAATGGAATTGTTTCTCATTTGACACAGGATTAATGTTTTGATTTTTTGACACAAGATCAGAAAACATAAGAAAATCTTTTGAATTATTGTGATCGTGCAGAAATTTTCTATTCGCTTGATATTCAATGAYCTTATGGTTCTCTCTAATGCTAGAAATCCTTGTATTCTTTGCTTGCAGAGAGCATGCTCTGTTAGCTGTATTTATGGATGAGATTGATAGTATAGGGTCTGCTAGAATGGTATCTGGTTCTGGTTCTGGAAATGGTGATAGTGAAGTTCAGCATACTATGCTAGAGCTTCTTGACCAACTAGATGGTTTTGAAGCTTCAAATAAGATCAAGGTTCAGATTCCCTGTGCATATTTTGGTTTACTTGAGAATTGAGATATGAGTATACCTGTTGTGTTATTGTGTTGTTGCTTATTGCCTTTCTATAATTGACAGGTGCTTATCGCCCTGGTTGATTGATAGTTTTTCCCCTCTCACTCCTGTTGATAACCTTGTACAAATTCCATCTCATATCTTGAATTATCAGTTGCTTTCTAGCTTCTAGGACTCCTGCATTATCAATATTGATGAGATAAAACCTGGATATTTACATGATGATGATTAATATAAGGCAAGTATTTGTACTACACTACTACTTACCCCCCCCCCAAAAAAAAAAGGTATTTGTTTGTACTTGTCTGGAGGTTGGTAGATAATAAACTCGCTTCATGTGTTTTGTTGCTTAATCAATAGAGTTTAGTAGTATACGAGTAATACGATTATACGTGTAGATATTTTATAGTCTCCTTATTGTTTTCAATAATACTTGAAAAATTCATTATGGTAAAATTCAATTTACGTTCACTATTCTCTTATTTGAATTTAAAACACAAGGGTACCCCTAAAAATTAGAATCTTTTGTTCAATTGTTTTTGTGGGATACTTCCTTTGATTTATCCTGTCTTTACTGGCTGCGCCGATATCATTGTATATCCATCTCATGGGTCCGAACATATTAAAAATTATCCAATTGTCCATAGTTTATTTTGTTTTTGATAAACGAAGTATTTCTATTTGTTATGTAGGTTATTGCAAATGCGGCGTTTTACGGTTGTTTCTTGAGAAGGTGCCCACAAAGGTAGTGAAATGAGGGGAAAAACAGTGGCTAAGGGTCAAAGATGGTAGGGGAAAAAGGTCATCGATGATCTATCTAAGATTGATAGTGTGTAAAGGGTAATTTATTAGATATGATTATTATTTTTCAGATTACTGAAAAACTCAACATTCTTGATTTAATTAGTGAGATGTGAAAGTATTGCATCAAAGGCTGCATCAAAGGCCAGATCTGTAGTGTATTTACGAGTTACGACACTCCAATATTTATTATTATTATTATTATTATTATTATTATTATTATTATTACTATTACTATTACTATTATTATTATTATTATTATTATTATTATTATTATTATTATTATTATTATTATTATTATTATTATTATTATTATTATTATTATTATTATTATTA